>VMKM01001595.1:0-128127 GCA_008360985.2 Macquaria ambigua | reverse complement strand
CCCCCCCCCCCCCCCCCCCTACCCCGGGCAACTCTGAACCCTCGAGCAAAAGCTCATCAAAAAGCAGATGTTGTGCCCAATCAATGTTCACTTAGTCTCAGAGATAATTGCTGCCTTGTTGTCCTGGCCCACCGCATTACCATAGGCACTGTAGCGTGGAATTGGAATTAGCCGTACCTGTTCAGACTAAAAAGCAGAGTTTCTACTGTAGACTCATGGTCTGTACTAAAAGTTGAACAGATGTTGACTTCTATGATCCTCAGAATTACGAAGTTAAAGTTACTGCAGGATAATTTAAGCCTATTATTAACCAAGGACAGTAATGCAGAATTTGGGTCTCTTAAGAGGTCATTTTGTGTCCATTATTAGCCAACTTGGAATAGACAACTTTTATCTGGTTTTCAATCACTACAGTGATTACTTTCAGTGTCTGTAGAGCCCATAGACTGATAGAGACATAAGGATATACTGTACTAAGTTCTCCATATTATATTTTACCCTTACCTTTATATATTTATTTTCCTACACTATAATTGTCTGCACAGATACAACATAATAGAGACATTTCTTTCATGTTAGACTTCAGTTCTAATGATTCCAGGCCTTGTGGAAATAGGATGTCATTTAAACATATTGGCCTTGACGCGGTCTCTCTGGTTTCCTATATAATAGGTTGCCATGGATTTCATTACCTAAGAGAGCTTACAGTCATTATCTTTGAATAGCTGGGCGAACATCTGACACCTCAGTGTTTATTTTACGTATATTAGTCCGCAGGCCTGACCTGCCACAGTCTACTGTCTTTAATCTGGCAGCGCAGGCTTCAGGCAGCTAAACCTCAAACTTACATTCTGTACATTCCCCAGTCCAGTCCCAGCCTGTAGCTCTTATTAGAGAGGGAAACACAACTACAAAGCAGCATACTGTAGCTAGAAGTTTTCCACAAAAAAACGTCCAAACTTCTGGTGTTATTTTGGGATTTTGCAAACACAAGGACACACATGGTCATGGCAAAGTCACATATTACATTGAGATTTTGTGAAATATGCTTATTTGCACTTTTGTCGAGAGTTAGATGAGAAGATTGATGCCACTCATGTCTCTCCATTAAGTATAAAGCTGCAGCCGATTAGCTTAGCTTAGCTTAGCATAAAGGATTGAAGCCGCTCCTACAAATGTAAATAAATAAAATCCACCTGCCAGCCACTCTGAAGCTCACTAATTAACACGATATATCTCGTTTGTTTAACCCGTACAGAATCTTAAGTGTATAAACACCATGTTGTGATTTTTATGGAGGGTTATGTGTGGGACTATTTTTCACAAAATGTCAAAAGATTCCTTTTAGACAACCAACATACAGGCACATCTATCTTGATACCATACATTGTTAAAATTCTAAAATAAATTTAAATAACACATTTCCTACTGAACTTTATCTAAACAACAAGGCACACGCAATTATTATGACTGGCATAAAAGATGAAATAATTGCCTCTTCAGTGTCTTTGTAGCTCAGTAATCTGTGTTTTGCTTGCAGTCTTTTTGAAGGCTAAAGAATTCAGTCTTTATGAAATTAAGTAGGAGTTTTTCAGCAGATACTTCAACGTTTCTCTGAATGTCTGAACTGAAGTATTTTATCAGCACCCCGTCACAATGATTAGTTGATCAAAAGAGTAACAACGCTTGCCTGAATTCCCTGCATGTTTCAAGTATCAGCACATCCCAGATGGTAACTCCAGGTTTGTGTTACAGGCGTTCTCTGGGGATTGTTGACAGGAATTATGGTAAATTTAAGAAATCAGTAACTGAAGTAGAAGTAGACCTGACAAAAAATATTTTGCCATAAAATGAGAAACTATAATTAATCACTAGAGTTTATTCAGGAAGCTCGTGGAATACATTGAGCTCTTAAGAAGTTTGATTTGAGATAAATATTCAACAATGTCCTGCAATGTTTACAGCGCAATAGGGGACAATTAAAAGTCTCAAACTTTTAAGGAATTTACTTATTAAATTACTCTACATTTTGCAAGCTATTTGGGAAAACAATCACAGCTGTTAAAACCTGTAAAAAAATATTAAAAATAAAACAAACCCTTATCATTGAACTTGAAATATTTCCAAGTATATTTCTGAATACTTAACAAACTAGAGGCTAGAAAGTTTACTAGCAGATTAGACAAAACAAATCCCATCTCAGGTTGGGAATTGTGAACCTGCTGTGTTTAGGGTTCTGTTTAAACAACAAGTACTAATAATCTATGGCAGAAAATTGATGTAACACATAAGTAGCTGTTGCGTGGTCCTCCCAATGGTAGGGAGGAGGTCTCTAATCCCCCTGATTACCTCCAGAACCAGGACCTCTGGCTAAAGGTTTTAGCTGCCAAATTACAGGTGGTTTGTGTGTGCCAGATTTTCCATCCTGCCTCGTAGCCTGTAATCATTGTTAGATTTCAGCGCTCCACAGAGGAAAAAACTGCGGCTGTTGGGTCCAACATACAGTACACTGCTACTCAGCAGCCAGCGTTAAACAACTGTTCAAGCAGGAGAAATAACCCCACAGAGTTATAATGTTGTTAATGGAGTCTGGTTCCTGATGTTCAGATTTTCCACTAATGTGTTGCCTGCTAGAAATAGACAGGTGCCTCAAGCAACTCTGTGCTGCTGTGGAGGTCACGTAGGGAACATTAACGTGTTACAGACACACTGCACAAGACAGTATGTTTCCAAGGCGCTCCAATCAAAGTAAAATAAGAGCTTACACAAGCACACTAAGGCGTGTAGTTTGACAACGATAAATTGGCACAATCAGCCCATAATGCCCCGCTGCTATGTTTTTCAGTTAACACTGACTGCGTTTACAGCTGTGTTGGGTGTGGCAATGCAGGTGTGGAGGTGTAATGAATATTCTGCCGGCAGTGTATTGACTAGTGTATTGCCACCTGTGATAGCCAAAAAAAGATCTTTTCCCCTTTTATTTTGAGAACCTCTGGATACAGAGATACACTACTATACAAGTCAAACAGTCCCTATAATGTTGTACTGATATCATGAGGAGAAAAAAAACATTAAATAGCTACAGCAGAAAGTCTTATAAAATGATTTGGTATATACGTTAAAAAATGGCAAAGCCACTAAACACAACTAAATAGAAGATAAATTATAGGACTGTTATGCTGTGAATTTGTAAAGTAAGAGAACATAGTGATCTTGAAGAATGTTTTTTAAATTCTTGTGTTGCCCAGCAGCAAAATATGTAGCTGTCCAAAATCTCATGGATGTCAAAGCTGAAAAATAACATTATGTTTAGCTGTGATAAAGGTCTAAAAGTATCTCTCATGGCTGACAAACCCGTGCAGCTACACCTTTTCTTCATTGACACCAGCCGTCACTCCACGTCAACAATCATTTGTGATGAAAATCTTTAGCGCTCTTACTGTGACACTGAACACACTCTTAGTTGTTTGTTTGAGAGCGATTAACTTCCAACGTTTGATCACATGTAGTGTAGCTTTTGTTCCTATCGAGTTTGACAGAGTTTTCGCTTTAGACAGAAGCGTCTGCCGAATGAATGTAATGTAGAGTGTGTCATTTTTTAAAAGCAGTTTCTTTGTCCTGTGTGTTCCAGAGCTGGACTGGCCCAGAGAAGCTGCTGGCGCTGGATGAGTTGATTGACAGCTGTGAGCCCACACAAGTCAAGCATATGATGCAGGTGATCGAGCCGCAGTTTCAGCGAGACTTCATCTCCCTGCTGCCCAAAGAGGTAAGTTCCTGAATCCGTTTTTTCTGTTATCAATTCACAACTTCATCTCCAGTCCTTGTCCTCCTATTCATCTTCCTTCTGACCTGAACTCCCGTGGGGAATCCCTGGCGGTAGTTGTTTTTGAATGAGCATGACGTGAAAGAGACGAGGCTCCCTCACCAGCCCTCATCCTGTCGCAGTCTTCTTCACATCATTTAACAGCATCCATAGTGGGTGTCTTGTTTTTGCTCTGCATCATAACTGACAATACAAACAATCTGAAGTGCCACACTGATGATAAGATCACATAAGGGATTCTTACAAAACAGCCACAATCCACCATGTCTTCTGTAGCTGATCAAATGCTTAACACCTTGTCTCTGTCTGGCAGGTGTTTGGAGGGGGGGGGTGGGGTTGGTAGCATAGAGAGTGAGGCAATAGGATGCAAGATTTCAAGGAGTCAGTGCCACTTGCTCCAAAGCCAAATATACAGCAGCATCATGTGTGTTCTCACCAGTACACAAGCCCTCTCTTTTCATTTTGTTTTCTGTTTCTCCTTTTATTTATATTTTTTTATATATATCCTGTTCCCTCTGACTTCTTTTGATAATCTCGTCTCTCTCTTCTCTGCCAGAGCTGCTGGAAATATGTTGGTGGGGCTGTCAAGTAATTTTAACAGGACAATCCCTGTGGCCGCACTATAGATACAGTTGAAATTGAAACTATGAAGAGAATCTGCAGAAGGCGGTGTGTCAGGCTTAAAAAGCAATCACTGACTCGAGGCCCATTCATAAAACTTTTAGAATATCCTCAAGCCTGGTAATGACTACTGGCTTAGACAGGCTTACAGGTGATTGAGGTATGTCAAGGTTTGTGGATCTTGCCTGGGGCTAGTGACTTGAAATAACCCTAAAACTAAACTGTAAAAACCCTTCATAATGACCCTCAGTCCTCTATAAAATGTTGTCAAAGAACTTTTGTGCTGCGTAAAGTCGGATATTTGACAAGGAAACATCTCCAAATCTTTGAGGAGTGAAGTGCTTGAGAACTTTTCATAGAGTTCAGATCAGGGGCCCTGTTTCACATAGACAGAATAGTCAAACAGACATGTCCTCACTGCTGTATATTTCCAAAAGGTTACTGCGCTCTTTAAAACCTTTTCTATTTAACCCATTGTTAGCAAACCACAAATTATTAGCCATGTTTTCTTTTTTTTTTCTCATTTGGTGCCTCTGGTCAACACGCGTCACTGATACCAACATGAGTCTTAGTTCAGACATAGTCTGTGGGTAGGCTGGCTAACGTTTTTGTCTTTATTTTTGTAAAACTGTCCTAACTTGCATGATACTGGAGCTGCATTGATTAGTTGATCAATCGATTAGTTGATTGACAGAACATTTACCGGCTGCAACTATTTTGATCTTGAATATTTTTGGGTTTTGAACATTTGGTTGAATAAAACAAGCTATTTAAAAATGCATCACCTTGGGTTGTGAGACATTGTAACATTTTTCATTATTTTCTGACATTTTACAGACCAAATGTTCAATCAAGAAAATAATCAGCAGATGAATCGATAATGTAAACATTAGCGAAAAGAAGACTGGCCTTACACTACAAAGCAGTCTAAAATATCTTTGTGAAACCGACCCCTGGTTATTGGAGTGGCCCTGACGTGATGTTCATGACACCACTCCTGAATTTGTGCTGTGGGTCATTATCATCTCGGATCGTTGTAATATAATAAAAGAACAATATTTGCACAACGGGTTACACCTCATCCTGCAAAATGAACCCATAATCCTTTCCCCTTTTTTATGATGATACCGAGCAATCACTTGCCCTAATGGTTAATCCACTGCATTGTTTCTGTCGTATAGTTGCAACAGACATTGTGTGTTGAGAGCTTTTGTCCAAATATATGCCTGTTTGAATATGTTTGAAACTGTGGAAAACCAGCAGACCATAGTGTTTTTTTCCTATTGCTCAGGGGTCCAGATTTCTGCTCATTATACCAGCTTTTGTGTGTTTATATTATGCAGGCTTTGGCTTAACGAACAGTAGTCCTGGCATTATTACCTGCTGTGTGAACCTCTTATTGTATATTTTTTGTTAGGCTTCAATAGAAATGTTGATTCAATTCTATGGAAATATCATTGTCTACCCTTGTCAGTTAGATTCATGCTGTTAATATTGTGCACACAGTTTGTTCGGCAAGTGTGTTTTCTCAGCTGTTCCTTTTTTGTTATTGTGATTTAGTTACTTCAAACTAAAAGTCCTCTTCCTTGAGGTGTTTGTACAGTTGTATACACCCGCTGCAGTGAATAATGGGTCCTTTTTGTGTCTCCTTTTTCCATTTACACCTCTCACATTCCTCGTCCTTGTCTTTCAACAGCTGGCTTTGTATGTGCTGTCATTCCTGGAACCGAAGGACCTCCTCCAAGCAGCCCAGACGTGTCGCTACTGGCGCATCCTGGCAGAAGACAACCTGCTGTGGAGGGAGAAATGCAGGGAAGAAGGTGAGTCTGAAGTCTTTGCAACTGATGCAGACAGACAACATGCAGTCGCCCAGCGGGAGCAGTCTGGAGCTACTGCTGTGCTGTGGTTGCACCTGTTTTTGAAATAAACTTTTAGAGGATAAACATGAGCCTGTTAGTCCAATCTGCTTCCGTCTCTCTCTCCTAATAGGCATCGATGAGCCTCTGCCCCTCAAGAAGAGGAAAATCGTCAAGCCTGGCTTCACTCACAGCCCCTGGAAGAGTGCCTACATCAGGCAGCACAGAATAGACACTAACTGGAGGAGAGGGGACCTCAAATCACCCAAGGTAGCTTTTTCTTCAAACTTAAATTCCCGAGAGGTTAGCTGATCTTATAGATCTGATATCAAATGGCTTTGAGTCACAGAAAGACGGTTCAATAAGGGTCTGAGGTGTGGAGCTGATGGAAAGTTAGTGATGGGTCAGGTCCGTGCTCCGCAGTATTCGTGTTGAATGATAATTGAGCTGCAGCACAGGATGATCTTTCTGTCCTTCAATCTAAAGACTCTGTTTGTCTTTTGCCTGTTCAGAAGTTTCCCATAAAGCATGACCAGCATGCTGGAGCTGATCTTTAATGGGCCTTGTGTGCTTTTGCAACTTTTCAAACGGCCTCAGGTCGTTTTAGACCACCACTGATGTAAATTTGGTTACTGTGCTCTTCATACTCCTTTGCATATGCAGTGTGCTCTATCGTTTGCTGAGCAAGCAGTCCTGTGACCCAATATTAGCCAGCAGAGACTACACACACACACACACACACACAGCTCTGCTTAAAAAGCTGTGTACACCTGCAGCACTTGATGACATTTCCTTCTTATCTTCTCTTTGATGTATAAAGCACCAGAGACGTGTCGTTGTCAGCCTCCATTCTTGCCATTTGCTTTGTCATTCCACGTCCACCTCCATCCCCCCTGTCCTTCTCATTGCGTCTCTTCTTTATCCGTCCCATCTTAAAAGGTGCTGAAAGGTCATGACGACCACGTGATCACCTGCCTCCAGTTCTGTGGCAACCGCATCGTCAGCGGCTCTGATGACAACACGCTGAAAGTCTGGTCGGCCATCACAGGAAAGGTATGGGTTGACTGCTTCTCTATTTCCTGTTTTCTCCTTAAGTCTTAATGGCTTCCGTTTCTTCTGCACTGTTGTCAGATGTGAATAATAATAATAATAATAATAATAATAATAGTAATAATAGTAATAATAATAGATAATGGACTGCAGGCATGCAAGTTCAAGTCAAATCAACTTCATTCATTTTTCAGACTTGTTGATTGGGAAGTAAAGGAGATCATCTAAATAACTGCTTAACTGTTATAAGACTTCCTGTCATCTTATGTAGCATGTTGTACATTTAGCTATAGATAAAAACATATCAGCTTTCCTATCTTGACACCTAACTGTATCTGTACAGCTCCCACTAACTTGATACTTAATTAGTAACATTTATCACGTAAAACATCTTGGCAAGACTTCATTCTATCTCAGTCTATTCTTCTTACATTTAGCCATTTTGTAGACTTGTTACACAGCACATGTCCGCAAGCGGTGTTAGTATTCATTGCTGAAGCTGGTGCAGACACACCGGCCTTGTGCTGCAGCTTTACGCTGTGTATTAAAAAGAAAGGCAGTGGTTGTACTGTGTTGTTGGAGAGAGGTTAACAGATTGTTGTAAATTGCAGAGCTTTCACATCTCGGTGTTGGATTCCATTTTCAATAGAGCTTTTTTCCCCTTTTTTTTTACTAAAAATCCTCTGTAAACTGTTGTTGCGTATTTTTCTTTTCTACTCTATTCCTTTCACTTTTACTTGGCAAATAATTGAGATAAAGTTGGGCTGTGAAGTTGCTATTTCATTTCACAAAAATACAAACACATTCAAAGAAAAGCCATTGGAGAAACTGATATTCTGCATGATCACACTGCAGTAGGTTTCTCTTTCTTTTGGACACAATAGACGAGATCTTGCTTTTCATTGCTGCAAAGACTCTGTATAACAGAAAGTAAAGTTGATATTCAGCCAACTGGTGATTACACGCATATCAGTCACAGCATTTGCTGATCTGAACAGATCTCGCCAAGGTCATCCGATAGGCATGGAGCACGATTCAGCTCTCCTTCACCCAAAGACTAATATCTGGATGACAGGTTGTTGAGTTACAGCTGCAGTGGCTCCATACTTGTGGTGGAAGTCTGCGATGAGTCACATCACCAGCAGGCTCATCTGCTTTTCATGAAACCACCCTGCATTCAGACTGACGTCACAGACACACAGTATATTGTCCATGGTTTCTACGACGTTAATCCGACTCAGAATTGTTTGTTTACATTAGTCATGAAGAGGAGATGAGCCTAAATCCGTTTCTGTTTGGGTGCTATATTCACAGCACATCCCCTTCTGTGGATTTCATCTCTTTGCTTCCTTAGCTCTCGACACCAGAGAGAGAATCCCTCACTCGAGTGGATGAATGGCCAATTAAGCCTAGTTGACCATTTCGGGTGAAGTAGCTGTTGATGCCAGTAAACTGTAAAGTAAAAATACAATGACATTACCAGCACCTGCATTTGTTTTTCCTCTCAGCTGTCAACATTCTTTATAGTCTTTGCCAGCGTATTTGAGGACTTGATTGCTACGTTTTCCTCGCTGTCAGTTTGTCCCCGTGAGATGCAGGACTGTAAAGTGGCTATCAGTGATCTGGAGGTGTTGCACAGTTTGCGATGGCCCTTGGATGAACGCCTCTTGTGGCTCCCAATCCACGTGCCAATATCCATCCCTCTTGTTCTTCATATTGCAACTAGCCAAGATGTTTGGAAGATTTCTTCTCCATAACCTTCCTTTTAAAAGTGATTTGTTTGACCTTGGTGCGCCTTATATTTTTCACATAAATCCTTTAACTGCAAGAAAGCTCAGGGTTCCCTTCCACAGCTCAGCCTTATTCAGAATTGGATCAATTGGAGATAGCACGTGATGATCAACAGAGATGAAGAACTCTGATGTTAGTCTTCAAACGTTCTCCTTTTGAAGCCTGATGCCATTAGACTGAAGATGTGGTTTTCTTCTCTTTGCTCCATCACCTACACGCTCTGAAAAGATTTGATTTTGGGTCGTTTTGCATTCCCTGCAAATCCGTAATGAGTTTGGTGGACGATTATAGATCACAGGGGTAAATTGGCTCATACGCTCAGAGATCAGCGGCTACATCTGTCCTTTTCTTCAGAGCAGAGATTTGAAATGCAGCTCCGGCGGCTTGCACTGTAGGTAGAGGATTTAAATTGATAGGATGGAAAAAGAAATTGGTCACAGAATAGACGAGTTGTGCCAGAGGTAGAGCAGCGTTAACACTTCTCCTCGGCTACTTGTGCTGCTTTTACTCAGAAACCTTGTGTTCAATTTAGAGCGATCAAAAAGATTCCCCTGTGATGGGACAATGCGGGGTGAATCAAGTGGTGTTACATCAGCATCAAAATGTTCTCATGTTTTCTCTCCACCCACAGTATCCCCAACCCATCGCTAAATAGTGCATCAGTTATGATGCTGAAAAGATTGTAACAGATGTTTCTATCAATAGTTTAATGAATCTGTTCAATATCCTTAAGATTTGTTTGTGAATCATGTATTCTTCAAACTCAGTGGGCATTTTTAGCACAGAAAGCAAAGTGTCCCATAATTTTGACAGGGTTAATTGCATGGACTTAAATTATAAAATGTTCAACAAATATTCATCAGATACCGTTACTCCAGTGCCAAAGGTTCAGCAAACCCACGATAGATATTTGCTAATGTTTTATCTTTGCTGCCAGTTTTGTCTTGCCCTTGATTTATTTTGTTGTATAAAACACAGTGAACTGAACCCTTGCTGTGAGGCAATCAGGGACTTATTATATGAGCACATTATGTGTAAATGCCTCCACGCCTGTGAAAGAACTGACTGGGCTGTTGCTTAGCGATCAGGTAAGACAATGGGGATTTGATTGTGGTGAAAATATTGTTTTAGACCCAAGAGTTTGAAATTAAAGTGACAGAAGATTGATGTGTTGGAGCTTGCATGTGCGGTTCAGATTTGTGGTCTGGAGGAATTTCAAAATTTGTTTTCCTGCTGAGGAAGCGGTTGCTTAGACGATACTTGAAGGCTTAGTCTTCACCTGATGGACCTTTGTCTTTGCATGTCCTCCAGCTTCAGTGAAAGATGTCAATCTTCCACCCACACAAACAGCTGCACACATCTCGTTGCTTCAAAGGTGGCTGCCTGGTGCTTAAAAGAGCAGCGTATGCCCTTGGTGGTGCCTGTCAGCAGCAGTCTCAGCTGTCAGGCAGATCTAAGATGGCAGACCTGCGGACTGCTGTTGTATCCAGGGAGAGGTGTCCTATGCCAGATGCTTTAGCTGCATGGATACCCAGATTATGCTCTCCTCTTTTTAACTAATGGAGTTTAGAGATTGCTATTGGAGATGTGAAGGAATATTATAAGATGATTAGAGATGGGGAAATTATTACTTAAATTGTTAAATTAAATTAATGAAGGCCATCTAACATTTATGCATGGGTGCGTGTGACTGCACAACAGAGGCTGTGATTTTTGGTTTCCATTATAATTCCTTTTTCTGTTGACGACAGCGCACTGTAGTTATCCATGCATACGTCACATGACATCAGCCTGTCCATATTTAAAGTGAAACAGTAAATCATACCCATGTCATCAAATCAACAGCTCAAGGGATGGAAAAGTGCAAACATGTTGCCATCCTCATTCTCCCTCAGCGCTCAGAATACCTTTTACCCTTCATCATGTTTCATTAATCTGAGCAGCAGAGATTTTTCCTCCACCAACTTCATTACTTTATCTCTCAGGATATGCACATAGCAATGGCCACTGATCAGAGAACAAAAGAGAAAAACTGAAAATTGTCTTTTAAATATTTTGATCATTTTTGGTGGTTTAATCTAAATGTAAAAACTGTTTGAACATACCGTGTTAAATAGACTCCTGTCAGTCAAGCAGAAACATGCATTTTCCATGGCCGTGGTAGACATCTGAAAATCTTTCTCTTTCTTGTTCTTCTGTCTTTCTTTACTGTCAAACTCTGAAATCAATCAGACAATAATAAAAAGATAAGAGAAACTTTAAGAATGCCTAATGTCTATAATAATGTGATGGCTTGACCTGAGATAGTTTACTTTAACTTTTGCAAAGCATTAGCTGCGTGCACCTTTAGCCCTGTTGTCCCTTATCTTCTGTTATTTCCTGCTAAGACCAAGGGAGGCAGCTTTTTCAATACAAAGAGACAACTACTGTGTATAATCAGTCTTTCATGGTCTAGAGCTCTCTGGCTGCTGTACCGGATACTCTCCCACTGTTTTTTTTTTCTTTTAAATGAATAGAAAATATAATGCAAATGGTAAAGCATTGTATGAAAACCCTCATGTGTTCAAAGAAGGTCCTTCACAGGTTCATTTAAAAAAAAAATGCAAATCATCTTTCACTCTCAGCGACGGCATCATTTTATGTTTGTTTCACAGACAGATAAAGATGCCTAAACCCTTCATTTCAGGTATTCTCTCTTCCCACGCAGTGTTTGAGTAGGCTCTAATCACACACTGTGATTCTTGTTCTTGGAACCTCAACCGCTGGCTTCGATTCATGAGAAAAATCTTGCATCCTTGAGAGTATAGTTAAAATAAACTGGGCCCTGTAGTTAAGAAAAGCAAATATTCATCATAAATGTGGATTAAGTTGAACAGTCAGAGCGTTGTAAATAATCCTGATAATATTCCACAAATTAGCCGTGTGTCTGCCATGTTTTAAATGTACAATAAACTGTAATTAAGTCAAATGTTTTTCCAGCTGCAGTATTATTCTTTTCACGGCTGTGTAAAGCTAAGAAAAAAGGACCATGGTGATAAAACAAGAGAGACTTTGAACACAGTAGTGAGGTTGATTGTAAGGTCATGCCACATTGGCTCACAGTTAATGAAGTGATTCTCTTTATCACAGGACAGACAGGGGGAAAGACAGGCTGCAGCATCATCTTCCTCTTTTCACTCGCTGCAATAAAACCTCTTGGCCCCGCGCCGCCATTCACTGCTCAGCGGCTTATCAGCTGCAGTCAGGGGGCCACATGTTGTACACTTCAGCAACACGCTCCACTCTGAACCTGACATAACCACAGCACTCGCCACCGACCTCTTCCACAGTTTGTTCCTCTCCCCAAAGAATTTTAATTTAATGCATTTAGGATAATTTAATCGAGGGGACAAATGAGACAAACTGTGGAGACGCAAATTCAATTGATCAGAAAGATTTCCATAACTGCTGTAATCAATAGCTAATCTACCATGCCTAATGAGGATGAATGGGCGCATTTCTTTATTGAAGACAGTTGTCAACCCTTTCTGCAAAGAGAATGAATCGCCCGCTTTTCCAACAGATAAGTAAAAGCAATTATAAAAGCTCAGCGAGAGATTTTGTCCCAGTGCAGCAGCAGGTATGGAACGACTGAGCTCCTCTTTCCCCTAAAAGGTCACTGAAATTTCATTTTACTTGTCTTTTTTCCCCTGAAGGCAATAGGAGGTCATGGGGGGGGGGGGGTTGCAAATGTAATATGTATGAATGAAATCACCCCGAATGTCTTTGAAACTAACTTTTCTAACAACCAAAGTCAGCAGTAGCAGTGAGGAATATACTGATCAAGACTCTTCTTCTTCTTCTTCTTCTTCTGTGATCTTCTCAGTGTCTGCGCACGTTGGTTGGCCACACAGGGGGCGTGTGGTCCTCCCAGATGAGAGACAACATTATTATCAGCGGCTCTACTGATCGCACACTCAAGGTCTGGAACGCAGAGACAGGAGAATGTATCCACACCCTCTATGGGCATACCTCAACAGTGCGCTGCATGCACCTACATGAGAAAAGGTATGGGGCAATCTCATCGCTAATTAGGCCTATTAAGCCTGTTTAAAATGTTAAAAGAAACAACACTTTTGCAGTGTCTTTTGGCACCGTAGTGCTTTAGATTTGATGCAAATGTAGCTAATAAATCTAGAGCTGAAAGAATTAGTTGAATAATTGATGAGTTGATCAACAGAATAATAATCTGTTAGATTTTTCAACAATCTCTAGTTCCAGCTTCTCACGTGTGGGAGGATTTGCTGCACTTTTTGTCTCATTCTACAGTGTGATGCCCATTATTCACTATTTTCTGACAAACGAACCAAACAATCAGTTAATTCAGAAAATGATGAGCAGATGAAAATGAAAATAATCATTAGTTGCAGCCCTAAATAAATCTATTAAACATGTTAATTAGTGAGCTTTACAAACACTTTTGTAGCAGACCAGTACATAAATCTAAAGGCTTATTTGTAAAAATGTTTATCTTCCTCTTCAAGGCATAGTTTGATATTTTGTGAAACCTGCTTATTCGCTTTCTGACAGAGTTAGATACCACTCTCATGTCTGTACGTTAAATGTGAATCTGTCGGCAGCAGACGGTTAGCTTAGCTTAGCATAAAGACTGGAAGCAGCAGGAGGGAACAGCTAGCCTGGCTCTGTCCAAAGGTAATAAAATCTGCTGACCAGCGCCTCTTACGCTCACCAAACAACACGTTATATCTTGTTTGTTTAAACAACGTACAAACACAGATGTGTAAATCTTCTCATCTAAGTCTCAGCATGGAAGCGAATAAGCAATTTGTCCCAAAATGTTGGAACTGTTCCGTTAATGTCCCATAAGCTGTTATTATTAGAATCATAACCCCCGACTTAACAGCGATCCCACCAAGCAAAAAGAGCATCTCTGCAAAACTGTAAGAGGACAGTATCCCTATGAAAGTGAGCATGTGGTCTCATAGTGATTAAATAGACCCTGTGAGCCATCTTAAGTGAACTGCTGCTCACTCATTCACTCAGTATTACACTCCAGAGACTCAAAGTGCTCTTTTCGCCTTAGGGCCCACCAAGGTTTTTGTGTACCGTTTGATTACTCACTCAGTGAAAATGCTGAGAGCTGCAGGCAGACAGTGACTAACATGTTGGTGATTTCCATCTATGTAGTGCCGTGAGGCCTTTTTATAAATAAAGAGTATGTGCTGTGTGTATTTACAGCATGTTTTTTTTTTTTTTTTTTTAATCTGAATAGCCTGTGATAGAGATCATTTCATAATATGGAGGAATGTTTGTCTATGTTTCTATTGAAGTGTCAGGAATCTAGTGTCAATCAGTGAACAGATTTTCTTCAACTGAACAAGTTTTTCCTCAGTCTCTCATTTTTTTAATAATAACCTTCAATAATATCCTCGGTACAAACTGTTCTTGTGGTAATAATCCGAAAAATGTAAAATTTCCCTAAAGGGAGTTTCCTTTTCTATATCTTTCCTTTTCCATTCTGGGTGAAGACACTGCTGGAGGGCGGCTGTTTGAGTTAAATGGGCGTTTTTGTACGTTCAAGTATGAACATGAATGTGGCGCTGTACGTTGCTCGTTGTCAGAGGAGTGAAAGAAAATGTTCATACCTGTCTCATTATCCTGTCAATGCAGCTGCCAAGTTATGAATGCGTCTATGAATGAAAGTGTTGTGCAGACTATTGAATTTAATCTTACACAATGAGGAGAAGAATGGAACTCAACATAAAGACTTCTATTGAATTCACAACAGTTTTAACTATTTGTGCTGCTCCTGGACTCAAACACTCGACGTACCTGACTCGCTGTCTGTGTCATTCTGGTTTTCTCTCAGGGTGGTCAGTGGCTCTCGCGACGCCACGCTGCGCGTCTGGGACATTGAGACAGGTCAGTGTTTACACGTCCTCATGGGCCACGTGGCAGCGGTGCGCTGCGTCCAGTATGACGGGCGGCGGGTGGTCAGCGGTGCCTACGACTTCATGGTCAAAGTGTGGGACCCCGAGACCGAGACCTGCCTCCACACGCTGCAGGGCCACACCAACAGAGTGTACTCATTACAGGTGGGCAGCTTCAGCACATTCAGTAGTGTATGTGTGTTGTTTTTTGCACTTCTACAGCAGCCAAGTTATTCCAGTCATTTAGTGATCAACATCAATATGGCTCCCATCCCCAGCTCTGAGATTAAATGTAAGGCTGGACCTGTACAGTCTGCATTAAAGAGTACAGCAGGACTGAGTTTCACCAGCTATTCGTACATCCATGTATGTAAAGTTATTAGTTGGTTTTAAACTAGTAAAGTCCCAGTTTATATAATTATTTCATAGCAATTTAGATCAAGTGTCGCTCAGATTCCAAATTGCCTCTTTTACACACAATCTAAACAAATTAGCAAGCTAATGTTAGTTGGTTCAGTTGGTAACCGTTACAGCTGGCAGTTACTGGGTGTAAATATTTCATAACGACTATTCTCTACGTAAGAGCTAGTTTGTGTGGTGCAACATGTTTCAATTTAGTGATGGGTCAATGTCCAACATTATAACTAGGCTAAGTTTGAACAGCTGGTTGAGGACTTGTCTTCTCTGTAAACTGCCCTTGAGTCTAGGACAGTGAACCTCATCGATATGCACATACTGTCTGTACAAATATGCATTTTGTTATTTAAACATTAACAAGGCAATCTAATATAATTGCACCAATGTTTTTTCTACTCATCTATTTTAATGTATCCTCTCCAAACATGTGTGTGCGCGTGGTTGTTTGTTCATTCTGTGAAAATATTAATCTCTCCGTGTCCTCTAAGATGTCCTCTCGCCCACTCTGTGTGATTACGGTGCACTTTAGCTGGTGCCATCACCCTCAGAGAGGAGGCTGTTTACTGCACTGATAGATTGGTTTTTGTACCACGCTGCGTTGTTAGACTTTTGAAGTGTTGGTCCTCTACTATTAGACGTGGCAACAAAATGAACAGTTTCACAGATCAATAAAATTCATTCATTTCAATGAGTTTACTCTTAAGTTCGTTAATAGAAACAAAGTATGCTGTGTAGCTATCAACTGCAAGTTGAGCTGACAGTTACTGCTGGCAACTTGATTTTCAGCCGGTTTAAAATGAATTTCATCGACTTTTGATCCCCTCTGCCTTCTAGTTTGATGGGATCCACGTGGTGAGCGGCTCGCTGGACACGTCTATAAGGGTCTGGGACGTGGAGACGGGCAACTGCATCCACACACTAACGGGGCATCAGTCCCTCACCAGCGGCATGGAGCTCAAAGACAACATCCTGGTCTCAGGCAACGCAGACTCCACTGTCAAGATCTGGGACATCAAGACGGGCCAGTGCCTGCAAACACTGCAAGGTGAGTCTACCATCGCACGGGCTGTTGGACCAGCTATGTTCAAGTTTAAACAATATAACTTCGTCACAATGTAGAGTTAAGGTGTAACTTAAAATTGAGTCACTCCATAACTGTTGTCGTGGCGGAAAGGTTAGAAAGTGATCGGGGACTAATATTAGAAGAGCCAGAGAAAAAGTTTATTTGATGTTTTCACCAGGAGCACATTATCTAGGACATTTATGATTAAACTGACATGAATGCTCAGTACTGTGATGTACAGTCGCCATTATTTGGAACAAGTGTGATTTTACGCTGCATTCACTTGAGATGAGAATTGCCGCTCTTTTTATTGTTTACTTCAGCAGAATCTGGAGGTTTTCCAGAGACTTTTGTTGATGTTTTTATTATTTATGACTATATAGTTAAGTGTAAAACAGCCATCTTCACCTTAGTGGAAAAACATCACAGCACAACAGAAGATCAATAAATGATTGTTGAATTATTAATGAGGTATGTACAAACTCGTGTTGTATCACATGTTAGCTAGTTCACGCGTGGTATCAAACATCAGTGATTCTTAACCCTTACTACTTCTGGTACTTCTGCAGTTACCAGTGGGTTCTTAATATAAAAACAACGTAGTAGTTAGCTAAAAGTATTGGATAAAGGGGTTCTTGAGCTCATCAGACAAAAGAAGTTCTGAGCTACTGTCATACATTACCTTTTCATTTTTAATTTCTGTCACTAGCTGGTAGTGTCCTTCTATATCATATTACCTGAATAACGTGCTACAGTAGGTGAAATGCCACTGCGACTGTGTTTTGATTGCAGTCGACTTATGGGCGTTAAGTATAGATGGTGCAAATGTACAAAGTGGTGAGTTCATGCAACAGGCTGCACAACCACTCAGATGTACGCTAAACTGTAAGTATGTAACTAAACGTAGAAAAAAAATGGCCACACCAGCCTTGAACAACAACAACAAAGAACACATAAGACACTGACAGTCCAATTAAAACCCAGACTAAATGACCTGTTTGTCTGTGTGTGGCGGTATGGAGCCAAACACCTTGTGGGTCTGCTGGACCTGATTACGGTCCCATTTCCTTTGTGTCCGTTTGAATAGTTTAAACTCCATTAGCATTAGCAGCACTGGTGCCTCACAGGAAGCTGGAAATCCTTTGCTGAATAGCAGCAACAACCACCAGTGCCCCACCCCTAAATGCCCTCATTAGCAAACTACAACCCTGTGTGCTGGTCCTACAAACACCAACACACGCACCCGCTGAACAAAGGGATGCCCCAGTGAGAGTCTGAAAAGAGAGGGAGGGATAAGACCGGGGGGGGGGGCAAGTGTGTCATGTGAAGAGCGGGTGACTACAGTGAAGGGATGAGGGCCGGGGGAACTTTGTAGGTCATATAATTAGGTCAGCGGACAATTTCTGCCATTCATTAGTGTGTTTTGATAAGACAATAGGCCAACAACAAGGTCTTCACTGTCAGCTGAACAGAGTATAGGTAACGTTGGAGCAGGACACTTTGTTGTGGTAATGGAGGGAGAGGAGTGAGGAGAGAGGCAGGCATGTTGGGGGTTGGTGCAGCGCAGCATTGTGTACTCGGGTAAATAACACATCCTTTGATCTAACTGCAGACAGAAATGGCAAAGATGTAAAAGCTTGTTGACGGTGAGATTTCAACAAATTTTCTCTGCAAATGGATTGTGAAAGCTGAAAGAAATTAAATGTGTCTGAATGAAATAGCTGCCATAGCAACCTCAGTAAAAAAGCACTTCATTTGCCAGCACTTGATTCTGCGCTTGTTTGTGTTTTGTGTCGCCCTAATTGATTTAATTAAGATATCATTTTCAAGCCCCTTAGGGAAATCTTAAGTCACTGCACGCGTACAGTCACAAATAAAGTCACCTCAACGAAGGCAGTAACAGCCGCCATCTTCACTTTAACTGTGGCCTCCTGCCAGCTGCCAGCACACAAACACAACCGGCGGTGGTGTAGCTGGAGCTGCTTAGTCTCCGTGACAGTGACAGGCCTGAGTCCTGGCATCTTACTGCAGCTCGTCTTAAAGCCTGACTACAGTAAGAAGTCCTTGCTACACTCACAACAGCTTCAGGAATACAGGAGAGGAATTTTCCCTTCGTCTCACAGAGGTTTTCTTCTGTATCTGGGTTTTTACGCCACAACTCTCATTTCAAATTCACCCATCTACTACTCTATCCACTACATTACTCCTTGTTACCAGTGGCTATTTTTGACTAAATTATACCCCTATAATTCTATTCTATTATTCTCACAAAAGTTGTAGCAGCCTTGAGGCTTGTGTTTGATGGTGTCATTAAGTGTTGCTAACACTAACTTGGGGGGCAGGAAATATAGCTGAGGAAAAAAAATGTACACCCTGGTTGTTCTAGTAGGAATGCAGGTAAAGTTCCTAAAAAGGTTCCAGGGTTTGTGGAAAGTTCCTGCAGTGGTAAAGGACTTTCCTTTCTTTACTTCACACTTTATCCCTCTAACCAGCTGTTCCTTTATTTGTGTGTTCAGGTCCCCACAAGCACCAGAGCGCCGTGACGTGCCTCCAGTTCAACAAGAACTTTGTCATCACCAGCTCGGACGATGGCACAGTTAAACTGTGGGACTTGAAGACGGGCGAGTTCATCCGAAACCTGGTGACTCTGGAGAGCGGCGGCAGCGGTGGTGTGGTGTGGCGCATCCGGGCCTCCAACACCAAGCTGGTGTGCGCGGTGGGCAGCCGCAACGGCACAGAGGAGACCAAGCTGCTGGTGCTGGACTTTGACGTGGACATGAAGTGAGAATGGACGTGGTGGGGAAGGACGAAGAGCGAACCGTGGAGAGGAAGGAATAGAGAGGGAATGGGAGATGAGGCACCTAGAGACCGGAGGGCCGAAGCTTAGAACTCTTCACCCAAACTCGCAAAATCTACAACCACCACCACCACCAACAGTGGGCTGTCCTGTCCTCTACCATTATCTTCCCCGTCCCCCTTTGGGCAAATGTTACCGACAGAGCCACAGACCCTCACATGTTCAGCCCCTGCTTTTTGACCCCCTACCACCAGTACGAGGTGGAGTCGGAGGGGATCGGGCTGGAAACGAGGCAGGGGGGCACGACCGGTCTGTCCCCTGATTGGCTGGGAGAAAGAAGAGAGGAAGAAAGGAATGACGACTGAACTCTTTGAAGTGACTCTCAACCCTTTTCGGTTCGGGGTCAGCTTCGCACAGAGACTTGGTTTCGCTCAAGCCTGACAGATTTTGAGATGTACAGAGATATATTATTTTTTAAAGACCCCCCCCCACACACACACACACACACCCCTCCTCCCCCCCACACCCCTCCTCCCATCAGTGCGCGCCCACACACACACACACACATACACTCAAATGGCCAACCAGAGAGTGGAAAAGATTGAGGAAGGTGGTAGACATTTAAAGCTAAATTTCCACACACAGTTACACCTAAAGAGCTGCTTGTTGTAGAGGAGAGAAAGCGATCGGAGGGTTCAGCCTGTAATCAGGCTCGTTTCTTGTCACTCCATTTCCGTTCTTATTGTTCTCCACTTGGTTTCAGTAGTTTGATTTCTTTACAATATCGCACACAAACACAACTGTGAATTTCAATACGTTTTTGGTTTATCATATGAAAGGTTTCTGTTTTGTTTTTTTCTTTCCTCGCGGTTGCCAACAGCAACAAATCCCAGTATTAGAAAGCTGCTCTGTTTAGGTTTGCTGTCATTATGTCACATGGGTTTGTTTTTTTTTTCGTCTTTTATTTGAGTTGTTTGTTCTTCCTTTCTGTTTTCTACATACCTGGGTTTGGAGCTCCGTCTCCACATAAACATCAATGCTGTCCAGAATTTTTCAGAGTCTATCTGGGGTGGTTTCCTCAATGCCGGTGCTGTGACGAGAGGAAGTAAAGGTTCTTTGCTCTAAGCACTGTGGATTAATGCCCCTGAACCCCCCAGCCCCTTCCCCTCTACTGTTTTCCCCCAGTGGCCAAACTGTATTTATGCTGCTAGATGAATGGAAAAAAAAAAGAGAGGGAACTTTTACTTGCTGCGACGTTTTAGTCCCAGGCAAAATTCCAAATTGAACTCTATGTTTGGACTTAAGGAAACAAAAGATGACAAAAAAAATAACATCCAACATTTTTGTTTTATTTTGTTTGTTTTTGCCACTGAAACTTGAGCCAAACGTGCCTCTACGAGGCTGAGAGGAGGGAGCGTGTCCGACAGATACTGACGGGATCGCCTGCAGAGAGGAAACACGGGGATGTACACTGTTGGCGTGCGTGTGTGTGCGTGCATGAGTGCGTGTGTTAGCGTGTTAATGGGCAACTTGTAAACACATTCCTTGGGACAAAGCTCTTTCAGCCTGTTCTTCGGGGAAATGTACAAATGCTGTGTGGACTGGCAAAGAAAAAAAACTAGCAGATGTATCGGTTCTAACACGTGAATGAAAGTCCGTATCCGTGTGTGATTGTCGTTCCATTCAAGATGTCTGAAGCAACAGAGGAGACCATCACACGCATCAGCTGACGGGTCGAGCTGCCAGGAGTCTTAGTGTTACATGTGTTGCAGTTAAAATCAGCGGGACGGCTGCTCTGCAGCGGTCGCAGCCTCGTGGATTGTCAGCGGGGAAAAATAAAAACACAAAGGCAACAAACGTGAACAGAAACATTGTAGCCAAACGAAAATCGTCTCAATCTCCAAGAGTCACAACTCAAGCTGAACTGTGAAAGTGGTATAACACTGTATATTAAAAAAGAAAAAAAGAAAACAATCTTGCTCTATCTCCTCGTTGTTTTCTCCCTCTGTTTTAATTTATGATCTGGTTTGAGAAATCAGATTTGTTGCAGGTGTTTTATTTTTTCAGTTCATGTAAACTGCCTGGCAAAAAGGAAAACAGACAGAAAAAACCTTAAAGGGATTGTGTATTTGTTTGATTCACTTAGAATTTTATTTTCTTATAACTTAAGTGCAATAAAATGTGGGTTTTTCTTTTTTCATTTCAAGCATATCGGTTGTCTGTTTTTGTTACCTGTGTGAAGGCATCTTATATGTTCAATAAAGCGAATTATTTGGTTAATTACATCCACGAGGACATACTTTTAACATTTATCGCAGTGCAGGTTTTGTAGGCCAAATTTATCTCCGCAAACCAATTGTATGATTGTCCTTCATATCCAGCAAAACCAGGTAATGTTTATCAGTTTAGATTCTCCATATTGCACAGGTGTTCCCTTCTATGGCAGTTCTACTTCTCCCGGTTTTGAGAAAGGAGTTGTATTTTACTTTATAGATCACAAGTTTTTCATTTTCTCTGCCAAGGGCGTCGTGTTTTCAGTCCTGTTTGTCAACTCAAGTTTAAATCGCCCAATATCTTACACAAAGACACAACGGTCTTTACTAGCCTGACATCGCCAGACACCTCTCAGTTCATTTTCGATTTCCAAGGGGTGTTGTCAACGGGCGCAGACCAAAATGCCTCTGGACGCAACTCAATAGACCTACAACCAATCAGAGCAACGAAAAGTGTGACGTAGCGCTGAGCGAATCCTGTCGGAAGTACAGCAAACATCTTTCTCATCAACAAAAGCTTTAAGTGCAGTTGTTTGTTTGTTCTTCTTTTAGAGAAAAAAACTGATTCAGAACGTTCCACATCAGCGGCAGCCATCTTGGTTTTAATGAAAATGCCTCCCATATTAGATAAATGCTTTCTGCTTTCTAGTTTTGTTACTGTGATGTTTTCATAGCTATTAAATGCTTTTTAAGCACAGCGTGACGCTCAAAAAACTAAATTAAAAAAAATCTGAGACAAGGTAGCCTGAAGATGCAGACAAAAGATTTGGGGATCATATTTTTAATCCCAGTGTTTTTCATTAAATGTAAGTTTATTGAAAGAGATTAATCTGCCCCCTGAAAACATGATAATGGGGTATTTTTTCAATTTAGTTAATTTAATTCTTGTTTTTGATCCTCTTAAGATAATTTATGTGATTTTAGCCTCACTGACGCCAGAACAGAAGAACATGTTGCTTTCATGCTGCTCTCAGTGTGTAAAGCACCACGAAGGCATCCAGTTTGAATGTAACCCTCTGTTTTGTTTTGTTTTTGTTTTTTTCGTCACTGTCACTTAAACCCGGACCGTTATCTGTCAGGAGTCCATACAGCTCACTGTAGCAGCAGTAACAGAGTCTGTGCTGTGCTGCGGATTCCCTCCTGCCTGTTGCCTAGCGATAGCTCGTCTCTGGCCGGGCCTCAGAGCTCAGTGTGCACTCGCAGTATAAATGGTATTGTGAGGAAGCAGTGAGGGCTGTACATCCTCACATGAATGGACGCGTGGGGGAGTTTCCACTTTGGTTGGCAAGGTTACTCTGTGTGCCTGTTTGTTCCCAGGCTCCACTCATGTGTTGTGTAAGCAGCAGCTCTGCTCCACTGACTGGTCAGGGAGGATAGTAATCTGACATAAGACATAAAACTCAGAGAACCAAGGTTATGCAAATAACCTAAAGTTTTTTTTTTTATGTTGAGTATTAATCTGAGAAGTAATTAAGGCTGTCAGATAAATGTAGTGTAGTAAAAAGTACAATATGTCCCTCTACCATGTAGTGGAGTATAAGTATAAAGTAGCTTAAGAATTAAATAATGAAAGTACAAATACCTCAAAATTGTACTTAAGTACAGTACTTTGTTACTTTTCACCACTGTAAGAAAAATAATGGCAAAGAATAAAAAAAAAATCATTATAGGGCTGCAATGAATTATTTTTGTGTTCATGACGAAATTTTTTTGGGGAGAAAAACGGTACATATAGTGTAACAAACAAGATCATCTGGAGGAGGAGACACTGATGTATCTCCACAGATAGTCATTTAATAACCTTCATTTTAGGAAGTGATGAATCATCTCATTCCATGAGGTTATTAGCCATTTATCTACCTTACACTTACTGCCTCGATTGCACTGCACTTCCTCTTTGATGAATGAACGTCCCTCCTCTCTGCTCTCGCCGCTCAAGCCAACCACGTCTGCTGTTGCCCCTCAGCACTAACTCATCCGGCGACAAACAACACGCCACGGACACGAGAGATGGAAAAAACGAGTGAGGGATGCTGCCTCGCAGAGCAGAATTTGATGGTATGGGAAGCATTCAAGAGGTTTGGGTGTCAAGATAAAAGAGGTGGAGGGGGGCTCCCACACCTCATTCCATATCCCTCCATCTCTTTGTTCAGTAATCCTGCCCTGCAGCATCGTGGCTCTTCTCATTGCCAGCAGATTCTCAAAGGGCCGTAGCATTAGCAGTGGTAGCGTTCCACGTCTCCGCTTAATCCTATTTTGGACCTTTGTTATAGCCCGAGAACTGATAAAAGGAGCACTTAATCGCCATAACCTGCTGTCAATGGATGATGTTGAATGGAGTTATACTATTGTAGCTCACCATTGATCCGTGCATACACATAGGTGGATCTAAAATGCCTTTGTTTCCTTCAGGGAGCTGGTGTTGATGTCAGTCGTTAATCTTGACGGTTGCCCTGTGAGGAAGCACATACAGTTAAGGCTGTGAGAGGTCGGCACGTTCACTCAAGTCCTCCCTCGTGGCTGAAAGTGTGCGTTTGTGTGAATTTGACGTCTGACCTTTTTCTCCTCTGCATTCGGTCTTGCGTCCAAAAAGCCGCAGCTCTTGAAAACCCCATTGAAATGCCAGGTTCGTCATTGGCGAAATTGGCAATTTGAACGAATTCCTGCGTTTGATCGCAGCTCAGCAGCGCACCAAATCACATCTTGTGTTTCATAATGAGATGTGTCAAAGCCATTCTTGAGTACAACAATCCTGTATGAGAGAGTTAGAGGCTGAAATATTCATTCATCTTTTTAAATCAGGCACGGTTAATCACAGCCAGGTGAATACGAGGCAGATTAGATCAGCTGAATCTCTTCGATTGCTCTGATGGGATTCATGCTTGACTGCCACTTCTTCAGTATCAAGAACTTGACAGCAGGAGGTAAAACTGCAGGGGTCATTTGTTCATATCGCTGACAATCCCATGGACCTCCAAACGCAAGACATTTATTTTAAATTATAGTCAGGATTTCAGTGTCTCAATCAATTACCCACCATGTGAGACTGAATTATAGAGAAACGTATAAAATAATGTACGTTTGATCCAATGACGCAGCAACACAAATATGGCATCTAGGCTTTCAAAGTTTTGTGTCAGAGCTTAAATGTCTAGAAGTACTAAATCAAAGGCAACAGGATTTGCTGGTTCATTCTTAAGGATGTTTTGTTACTCACCCAAGTGGATATTTTAGCCTTTGTTTCGTTGTTCACACATTGATGTCGCCTGAGGGTCATCGAGGTCACGTGAGTTATGCTGTGAATTGGTGTGAAACTGCCTGGGGAAAGAGGATGTCAGGATGGCATTATCTGGGAGTGAGTACTTCTAGGAACTGCTATCCTGTGACCTGGATGACTTAACGCCTCTTCACACCGTGTTATTTTGGGCTCCCTAACAAAACTTGACAAATGCTGAGAGAAACGTGGTGATATCTGCAAACCGGTGGTCTTACACCACACTGTGAGATACTGTACGTCCACACACATCCAATTAAGAGCTTTTGTGATCAAAGACAGTCTGCATCAAATTTCAAAGTGTCAGAAATTTAGGACCAAAATCTCACAATGTGACTGCTGCTACAACTCACGTCTACAAACTAACCAATTGGAATACGGCATGAAGTGACGTACAGTACGCTGGCCGACACTGTGTCATTTTTGAAAAATTAAACGTGCCCTCGCTTTGGCTAAAGCCAGTTTTTAATTAATGACAGCACCACAGATGGATGAGTTAACGATGCTTGCATGTTTTTCTCTCTTTAGATTGTGATTCCAGCTTTCATTACATCGTACAGTCCGACTCAGATTGCAACTGAGATTTTATTATACCCATCTTGGACGGTGCGACATGACACTGTGCGAGATGGGATGAAACTGAAACATCGTTGTTGTCACACGGTGTGTACGGGCCTTAAGAAACTTCTCAGACATCGAGCTTAAAGGATCGGGGACAAAAACATTTCCTCACTTACTCCAGTGGTGAGGGAGAAAATATGCTTCATGTAAGCATGGTGAACCAAACCTTGTAAAAGTATGGTTGCACTTAATGACTGTTTTTATTATTGATTAATCTGTTGATTCTTTTTCCAATTAATCAATCATTCAGTCCTAGAGCCCGAGTCTTCAAATTGCTTGTTTTGTCTGACCAACAGTCCAAAACCCAAATATATTCAATTTATATTGATATAAAACAAAGTGGAGCTGCAACTAACAATTATTTTCATTACTGATTAATCTACCAATCATTTTCTTGATTGTTTCACCTATAAAACTTTTGTCCAAGGTTTTGTCTTCAAATGTCTTGTTTTATCAAACCAACAGTCTAAAACTTCAAGATATTCAGTTCGCTCTAATATAAAACAGAGGAAATCAGCAAAGTCAAAATTTGGCATTTTTGGTTGGAAAATGATCAGCAGACAATTAATTGACAAGACGTTTCATCAATTAGTGGATGAATTGACACTTTTTTTCAGCAGTAGGACAAACGTGCTTTGTTGTGTGAGTGACCTCTCTCAGTGTTGTGACCTTGAGTTTGTAGGATTTAAAAAGGTGGGAAAGTGAAAGTGTGTTTTCCTGCCGTGGAGGATTGTAAAGGAGCATTCAGCTTCACGCTGCACCAGAGCCCATCTGCAACACTCGTGCGTAGGCGGCGAAAGTATGGCAGGGGAGGATGCCAGCACGTACTGCTATGGAGAGGGCATACACGCTGACTATCCAGCACCACCTGTCTCACTTGGGTAACTGATGATCACAAGGTGTGCAACGGTGTGCGCTCCCATTTATCTGCAGAGAAGATGAGTAAGCAAATTCACCTGTGGTGTCGTCCTCAAATGCTAATTATGCAGTCAATTTTCTGCAACAGAGGACAAAGTGTGAGCATTTCAGGGACAGATTTATTATTTTTGCATGAATATGGAACAGAAATCTTTAGGATTTAACTGATTCGATGTCAAGAAAACGCAGTTGTATTCGCTCTTTTTTCATGTTTAAGCAGTTGTGTGCTCCTGTTTGTGTGTGGAGGTTGTTGCTGGTGCTTTCCTGCGCCTGCCTTTGCCCGCTGTGGCTTGGCAGGAAGACACTGCCGCTGACAGCTCCTGAGCAGGAGAGTGCCGCAGGCAGAGCTCGGGCATGACAAACCCTTCTGGAGCACGCTTATGACTCAACGGAGCCGAGATACAAAAAAAAAAAAAAATTCTAATCCCTAATGCTCTGACCTCCTGCATAATTCTCAAACTGTGTGTCCTGTGCTGAAATCTTTTAACCCTGTAAAAGGACATTCTCGGTTTATTAAACTTGGGTCTTATTTTCATAGTTTAGGCCATCATTTCTATCACATTGTACTCACAAAAGTGTGACCATTTTTATTCTATGACTGCTGCCAATGGCTGTTGAGTTTGGTGGGTGGGCTGATTCAGGTGTACGAGACCCGCTGCACCACAAAATAGAGGTCGAGCAGATGGAGGTGATTTCCCACGTGGAACAGGCTCAACTTTCTCTCCAACGCAACTCTACGTCATCTGGCGAGGTGCAGTGTTGGCCAATCAAATTGGTGGATTACTTTGTAACGTGAACGCTGTATTTCTCCTGTTTACCTCACCATTGTTACGTCTAAAGATAAAATATTTGCCCTCCTGATAACTTAAGTTGTAAAATCCATTGTGCAGTCTTCTGGCATCTCATACTCCTTTAAACACATTAATCTGTTTCTCAAACTGGACTTCCTGGATTGTGTTTCATTGTCTCATCAGTATCATAAACATGTCACTACCAGCGCAGCCCCCTGTGTTGTTTTAATGCCAGGCTTTTTTTCAGTCTGAAAACCTGCTTAAGCTGTCAAATTCTCTTCTTTGATACAACTTCTGTCATGAGTTTTGTCTGCGTCCTCTATGTCTAAAACAGACCTGTCTGTCAGTCTGTAAACTGTGATGAATGTTTACAACCGACAGTGTGGGTATTCATTTTATCGCTCAACTGTTTTCTCTTCCAAACAAGTTTGACAAACATGGGGATTTGTTTAAAATCGGAATGATACTCTGACTCAGAGACTGAATTGGGCCGTCCTCGCCAGCACAGAGTGTCTGCACATCAGCCTGAATGAGTACTTCTACCTCTACTGTGTACTGTCACCTGCAGTGGTGAAGCCGGTATGCACCGGGACGGTAATTGACCTTCTACACACTAATGAGCTCACTAATGAAAAGATTCCAAGTTTATACAGTGAGATCGAGTATCGCAGCCGACTTTATCACTTAAAAAAGTACTGGCATCTTTTTTATTCCACTTCAAGCATTAGTCCTAACTGCTTGTCTTCTCGCTTCTTTTCAGCGCTGTTGCCACATTCCCAGATCTCAGCAAATGAACTTGGTGAGAACAATGTTATTATTACTGATAGAAATGATAGCCAAAACTATGAAAATAAGAGTTGCAATAATTATCCTTTTCATGGACAGTACAGATGGAAATCATTCAAGTGTATAAGTGAAATAATAGAAAACTTTATCTAGGTTAAATATTACCCAGAGACAAAGAGAGAGAGGAAGGATGCAATGGAGCAAGTACTGGAAGTGCCTTTAATATCAGGACACTAATTATACTCACCATCTGCAAAATATTGCACAGTAGTGATTCCCAAGATTGCCGTGTTGTTACGCTTTCATCATGATCACAATTTTCCCCAGGAGGAAACGCTTCCATCCAACATGGGACCAATACTAAGTCTGCAAATGGCTCCTGTCAAGTGTTGCAGTGTAACAGTAAGATTATTATCCTGTTAGAGGTCACGTTTGTACACATGTTCCAAGTTAATTTCAGAGTGTAATTGCATACAAAAGCAAATTCAAAGTGCTTTACAGGGTGATAAAACAATAAAATAGACGCAGACACACACACACACACACACACACACACACACACACACACATATTCACACAAAAGTAGATGAAGATAGTGTTTGTGCAAACCTCAAATGAGCAGGCAGGCTGTTCTGGGCTTTAGGTGCATAAACACTGAATGTTCAATCGCCAGATTTAGAATGAGCTCTGGGACTCTGAGGGAGGCATCTGTCTGGTGACCTGAGAAATCTGTTGGGTGGACAAATTGGAAGCATGTCAGATATATAATCTGGAGCCAGACCGTTAAGAGCTTCATAGACCAGGAGCAGGATCTTAAAGTCAATTCTGTAATTAACAGGTAGCCAACTGGAGATGTTTGAGAATCTGAGTGATATGATTGGATTTTTGGGCCTTAATTAGGATGTGGGTGGCTGCATTTTGAATGAGCTGAAGCCCTTAAATAGCTATTACGAGGATGACGAGCAAAAAAAGGGCATTGCGATAATCCAGCCAGCTAAATTCAAAGGCATCAAAAGGTCCTTCTGAATCCAAATGGGATAGAAAGCATCGACTTTTTGAAACGTGACAACCTTAAAAGGAAAAGTTCGACATTTTGAGAAATATGGTTATTTGCTTTTTTTTCCAGAGAGTTGGATGAGAAGATCAACATCACTCTCCCGTCTGTATGTTAAGTATGTAGCTGGAGGCAATTAGCTTAGCCTAGTATAGAAAAGGTTACACTGCGTAACTCCCACTAAAACCTCAAATTGACGATTTTACATTTCTGCTTGAAACAAATGAAACAAAACATGTTCATTTGTGAGCTTTAGAGGTGCTGGCAGGCAGATTTTGTTTTACTTTTAGAGAGCTCCTGCATCCAGTCTCTATTACTAAGCTAAGCTAGTCAGCTCCTGCATCTAGCTCAATACTTAACGCGCAGACTCATCTCACTCTCAGCAAGAAAGCAAATACGGGTATTTCCCCAAGAAGTCAAAGTTTTCCTTTACCTCCATTTACTGGTGTGTAATTGGACTGCAGTGAAGAGGAAACCCACTCAAGCAGAATATTTCAATATCTCAGTTAACTCTAACCATCACAACTGAAAAGATCAGTGGTGAGGGTCCTCCTACAAAGAGCAGAGGATAGAATACTTGGGCCAACAGGTACATGCATGAAGGAGAATCCCATCCAGACAAAAGACCAGGAAGTGACGCTGCTAAACTACCATCCCAGTGGGACTCTTTTACGTGACTGAGGTCAGAACTTCTAGCCAGTCTTCAAGCCACAAGGCTCAGCACTTACAACAAACCATTTAACAACTTAAAGATCTCTTCTCTGTTATAGTGCGCTCTAAAGACAGGACCCCCCTGAGAGAAAGACTGGAGTGGAGTTGTCTGTGAACGCCAGACCAAAACCAGTCATGACTTCAACTGGGAAAGGGTTAAAGTCATCAACCAGGAGTCAACGGAGGCCGGAGAAAGATCAGAGAAGCAATCCACATCCGATGCCAGAAGGCTTTTTGAACAGACACAGTCGGAGGGCTTATTAACCGCTATTGAAGCACGCCATCACTTCCCCTCAGCACTTCCTCTTGGGGGGTTAGTTCGTCCCCCCGAAGGCTGAGGGAGCGAGTCAACAATGATGTAGACTCAAGCTGCACATACTCATCAGTGTGCATTGTGCAGTTGCGATAACCGGCGTCAGTTGATTTTACACAGTGAACATAGTGTTTGCTTTTTAAACCACAGTTTATTTTTATTGTTATCGAAGACACTGAAGAATTTACCTGACAAATGATGACATTGATTGGTACGAGAGACGCAGTAACCGCAATGCACACATAGTTGGCACGGCTGATTCACGATTCATCACTGAATAACATATGTAGAGTGTGCTGATGAGGGCAATTTTAAAACCTCCGCCCCTTCCCCTCAGACCCTGCCCCCGACCTCGCATGACTTATGGCGCTATGTAATATCAAGCGCAGAGGGGAAGTGGAGGAGGGCATTACGGCCTCACCACTATACAGGACCAACTGTTATCACATGAGCAAAATTTCATACTGCAGCCACGTGATGACAACTGAACAAACTTCATCTTCTGATTAAGACCATGAGATGCGGTTGAAAGTCCTGCCTTGAGCTAAGATTGTTTTGTCGAGGTCAAAAAAGGACCTTCATGCTCAATTTAACAGCTTGTTATGATGACATTGTGATCTCGGAGCCAACTTTACCTGAAGACTAGTGATGAAAGAAGAGCATCAGCAGGACAATAAATTATCTCGACCCTCTCATGACCTCACTGGGACCTTCTGGGCTCTGCTACATTATTCCTGCTACCAGACGTCTTTCTGACGGTCTGCGGGATGTGATGTGCATTTCTCCAGCAGAATTGTAAAGCTTCCAAGACAAGTGATTTACCCTGAAACGTTGTGTAATCATTATTGATTCTCATTGTTCTCGTTTTGCCTAATAACCTTAATTGCTAAAATACTATTTTAGAGAGCAGATAATCACAACCATAATAACTCCGGTGCTTCTGCTAATCCTTCTCCAAAGCTACTGAAGAAATGTTGCATTTTCTTTCGTTTTTCTTTCTTGAAATCTCAATTAATTAGTGTTACATCAAAAGGAGCAGTCTCAGTCTATAAGCAGGAAATGTAATTAGCCACTAATGAAGAAAAAGACTGTGCCGCTTTCATTCCTCCACAGTGACACTGAAGGCTTGCGTCACATCAATATCTCACTTTTTACCCCCCCCCCCCAGGGAGTTGATCAGCCAGTCGCTGGGTGAGGCTTTAAACCCCCCTTGGGTGAGAGGAGACATGCAAGGGAGAGGGAGGGGAGTGCTGCTCCTAATGACAAGTGTAGGAGAGCTCAGACTGTCGAGAAAGCCCGACTTCAAAGGGGCGAATGAGAAGTGAGAAAGACGGCAAACACAGGCAGGCGTAACGTGTCAGAACAGAGAGCAGGCTGAGGGCGTCTGAGGGAGCAGAATATAAAGGCTTGGGATTTATACCGAAGCCGAATGCCCTCAAACACCATCAAGGAGACACCTGAGTGCTCAAGTCCACTCACAAAGACTGTACAGTGCACAATCCAAACACACACTCTCACCTTTTGAAGCCTGCAGGACTTTGTTTGTGATATATAATTAAGAAAACTGCGGCTGGACATTGGCGTGCTGCAACGCCCTGGACGGTATTTTGATTGATAATAATGATGGTAGCCCCCGGCTGTGTGAAACAACTTGCATGATGATGTGCACCACATAAAACTGATCAAAGCCCCAAAATATGAAATGTGAAGATTAATGTTTGAAATGAGAGTGAGAAAGAAAGACAGAGAGAGAGAGAGAGATGCTGGAAGAAGAGAGGCTGGTTTCACCATAGAAACAGCAAATGAGCAAATTAATGCATATCAGACGTTTTACAGAAATAGACTCTTTTCTCTCAGGGAGGACTCCTTCAAACCGTGGTGAAATAAGGCATGCATAAGGGCCTCCCCAGCGGACCGTGATGTATGCGATGGGTTTGCTGAAAACATAATGAAGATGCTCTGAGCCCGTTCAGAGCGCATTCGGCGGACGTTTGCTGTGCAGCTGATGACTGCCAGAGCCTTGGGATAATGAGGCCCGGGATAAGACGACTGTGAAGAGGGATTGTAGGAATCTGCGGCAGACTGTTGGCAGGCTTGTGTTGTCTGAGCAGGGCTCTTACACCAACTGCACCGGAGGACGACTCTTTCAAAAGAGGGGAGGGTGGGAGAAAAGCGGAGGAGGCAGTTTGTGTGAAAGAAAGAAAAGAGAAAAAACACCCACGTGTAACAGCAAAACATTCGGCCTTAAAACGTGCTAGATTTCCCCATGTGGCCTGCTGCTACCAAAGAGACAGGAAGCAGAATAGAGGGATGTCAGTCAGTCAGACAGTGAGTGGGATGAGATGATCTGCCAGCAGATGAGATGAGTTGACATCACCAAACATACTGTATCGTGTTTGTATCAGAGAAGAAGCAGAATGGTGTCCTGGTTTTCGGCTGTTTCTCAAAGTGCACAGAAATCTAACTTAAATCTCTCGTCACAGACTGAACTTGGCGGGTTTGGAAACTTTTGAGTGTGGGAAGGGGGGTGTATTTGGAAAATGAGTAAAGAAAGACTCACATTTAAAGTCCTGGTTCTGGGCAATAATAAACTGTACATTATTAATTGTTACAATATTTATTCAGTGTAATAAATGAATGCCAAATAAACAACTCTAAATTAAATAATATCAATAAATAGCTGCTAATAGTAACTCCAAATAGTCTACAGCCATGGACAGATTATGAGACAATGGGCCTCTGGACACAGACATGTAAAAGGGCCCCCCCCTACTACATAGGAGCAAGACACCCAGACTGAAAGAGACACAAAATGACAACAAACAACGCATCTCTCTGTGGTCGTTTTGCATCTTTGTGGTCGTTTGATTGACTTTCCAACAAGAAATGTTAAGTCACTTTATACAGGGGTTCTGATAGTCAACCACTTATCACCTTTTAACCCTAGCCATACCTCTGGAAGTTGGTCCAACCCTCCGTCAAATTACTTTGACAGAGACAAGGAAGGCGCAGAGCAGATCGGGAGAACAGAAAGATGCTGCTCTCCCAAATGAATAAAAAGCAGGATGTCTTATCACATTTTCAGATATTCACAGGAAGAGAGCGTTTTGTATGCGGGTGTACAGTAAATGACAATGTTCCATCTTTTGTTGTTTTCAAATTAGGACAATTTCTATTCATCAAAAACATCAAACTTCAACAAAAACACAATTCAGCGCCCCATTTTCTGTTGGCATCGCAGTTCACAGGGGCCATTCATTACCCTCTTTCATTCATGGTTTCCCCTTGAACCAAAGGGAATGATTAAAAAGGCCCCGATTGGTTGGAGAGTTTCTGATTCTGCAGTTGCCCCAGACTTCAAATCAGCCTCTAATTGAAAAGTTATAATGAGGTTCAGCCGAGCTCAGCTAAAGCACTCCAGCTTGACTCTGATTCAACGTTAGCCTCGTCTCTCGGAACAAAGCGAAGACGCAGCCGTTTGAATTTCCACACAAACAACTCCCGTGGAAACAGATCTTCGCGACAGGCTTTTTATTCTGATTTTTTATCGAGCTTAAAATGAAGTGACATTAAAGCCTGATTCAATGCAAATTGAATGCGCGAAAGCAGTTTGGTTTTTTCATTTTGCTGCGTGTGTAATTAGCTGCAGTCCATTCAAAGTCACAGAGGAAACGGAGGAAAAACAATGCATACATATTGCATTAGGGAGCAGACGGCCGGGGAGGAGCATCATTAATCAAAGATCCATAAACACAGCTCATAATGTTAATCCAGTGCTTATTTTCAAAGCTGTGGACACTTGTAATGAGCTATCTATTTCTACAAAGTATTTCTACAATTATCCATTAGTAGGAGTAGCACAGTTCCACCTTCTCTATCTGCTTATTTTTTTCCATCCAGAAACATGAAGCATGAGTTCTACAATCCCTGATGTAATGAGAGTAGTAAGTCAGCCTGCATGTTTTATTTTCACCTCTGGCCCCAGCGAGGCTCCGTTAGTATTCCTCATACATCCCATCTTGCTGCTTTAGCTTTGAGGTATATACATATATACAGTATGTGCATGTGGATGTATGTTTTCTATTGTAGAGGTGCTTCAGGTGAAGACTGGCTGCCTTCCTGTGGGCATCACAGCGACATGGGAGGCAGACAATCAATCGGCACTCGTCCATATCACCTCAAATTAATTTCCCAATGATTACCTCCAGGTATCCGCCGCTGTTGTTTTTCCTCTGCAGATCTATAATGCAAACACTCTGCAGCGACTGCATGTGTGTGGGTTTTGTGTGAGTGTGTCTGTGTGTGTGTGTGATGCACAAGCCGGCCGCAGCAAACTATAGCTCGTTGAAAAATGAGCACCCCTGAGTGCTGAGGGAGGGAAAGCAAGAGAAGATGGGGAAGAAAGAAGAGTTACTGTATGTATGTAAGTGTGTGTGTGTGTGTGTGTGTGTGTGTGTGTGTGTGTGTGTGTGTGGAGAGAGAGAGGCTGAGAACATTTTTTTTTGGACAAAAGAGGCGTAGACTTAATATAAGAGATAAGAGGTCTGCCAAAAATGTTAAAGGCCTAAAGAGAGGCACCAGTCAATCTCGAGAAAAGGCTGCGAGTGAATCTGTCCCACTGATCAACACTCACAGGAGCCTCTTTTGTGTGTATGATCCTTACGTAAACTCAGTGGCAAAGCCTATTACTGAGCACTCAGCTCCAATATATAGTTAAAATATTATTTCATGCTTCAGTGCCCATTAGCTCACTGGACGAAAACAAAGACATAACCTGAACGCAGGCAAAATGGATTCATAATGTTTTCTTGTACATCTTCCAAATCACAGAGAGTCAGTGCTCTTCTGTTTGTCTGCTGCTGATTTCCAGAACAACCCATCTCCAATATCCTGTTGGCATCCTGCCGGAGAGGATGAAAAAAAAAAAAAAAGAGAGAAGAAAAAGAGCACACGGAAGCAGCAAATTCAAACTATCATAAGTCCAAATGAATCTATTACAATAATTCTCACAGCTATTCAGTTTTTTCATATCTCTGTGCTCGGGGGCGACGCTCGGAGCCTTTCCTACCCAGCTCCATTACGCTCAGCTTGTCAGCTGGCAAGCCGAGCAGAACGAGGAAGGAGGAACAGTGGTCATAATGAGATAGACGATAAAGCAGAGGATGGAGAGATGGTAGTGACGGAGTGAGATGGCACTAAGATCTAAACAAGCCTGAATGGCCTGAAATGAAGCGCCGTCATTTCTCACGAGCCGGGCTTCGACGAGGAATCGTGAAATTAAAACGAAGGAAATGACAGTTAACGGGTTTTTCATCATTTCAAGTAGCCTGCTGTTGTCCAGAGCAATATCGAGCTCTGCTCTCTACATCGTTTAGAAGAAATTAAACATGGCCACTTACCACACTGGTGGAGATGGTGTGAAATCCAAAAACATTACTGACTCTTGTTTTTACGTGTTATTTGATTAAAATAGCGGCCACAAGCGTGGAAGATTTTGAAGTGATGAGTGATTAACTGGGAGGTGAAATGAACCTCACTGTGCTAATTCTCTCCAGAGTGTGATTGCCTTTGGCTATTGTAACACTGGTATGAAATTATTCATTTGCAGCACTGAAATAAAATTAATCAATTCTTGTGCTTCCAGCCTTCCTGTTCCAGTTGCCCTTTTTCTCTCACTTCATGTCTGCTCTTTTGGGCTCAGATTAATCTGTTCTTTCAGTCTGTTTTGCCTGCATCTTCAGCAGCACAGTCCGTCACAGGTCACTGATCCTCAGTCCGTCCACCTGCTCTGTCTGTCCGCCTTCAAGACTGTAAACAGGAAGCCGCTCTTTCTGCCAAAATAAGAGGTCAGAGGGCAAAATGCTGCTCCCTTTCCTTCAGAGTGTGGCCCACTTCCAGTGCCCACACTAAGCCCTAAGCACTGAACCCTTACAGACTTCGAATGACACCACATGCAGGGTCAGCCTGAAGTGCCTGAGTGAAGGAGGGTGCAAGGGCACCAAATGCTGTATGTGGAAGGGCGCAGCATTTGGTTAAATCTCATGTTAGAGGCATTCCTATGGCAACATATTCAGTCATTTCCATGACACCACTACGTTGGCATAGCTGGGGTGCCGACGCAGCGCAGAGGGCTATAAAAAAAAAAACTCAGTGTTGTCCAGCAAAGTGATTGAACCTGGCTAACTTTGGCCCCCAACACAGATCACTTTGTGAACAGTGTAATTCCACTGAAGATACCATTTTTGTTGCTGTGATAGGTTTCCAGACATGTAAAATCCTGTCTCATAGTATTAAACCACCATGCAGTGTTTTGGCATCTGACAAGCCATATAGGCCAAGGTATGCCTGAAACAAACTACATATTGTCTGACCACGTCTGGAGACACAAGTGTTTATAGCTGTTCCAAACGGCCACATGCAAAGCCGGGTTAAAAAGCATGCCATCACAGAGAGAGGCGAGACACAATAATCAATTAAAAATGGGAAAAACTGTGTCTTTCCTCAAAGTCATTCAAGGGTTTGCACTCGTCTGTACATACATAATGTGACTGAAGTAGCTGTGTAAAGAATAAACAATAGCGCATATGAGAGAAGTTCAAATCGTGCCTACTTTCTCACCTCCGCACACCTGGCCAATGGAAGTGGCTGTGCTTGTCAGATTCTTGGTTTTGGAAAGTTACAGAAATTGTTGGATGCAGACCCCCAAATTCCAACATCAAAAATGGTCTGGGGGCAGGATGTTTCAGATGCTATTCAACTATCCAATACGCACTTTGTTCGAAGCATATGGAAAGACTCATCCAGGATCTATACTCAAACCAGCCTTACAAGATCGTCTCTACCTGCAGCAACACGTCCACACCAACACAGCCCTTTGCGTTTATTTTAACACAGTGCTGTTTTTGGTCTGAATGCCTGCTTTTAAGAAGTGTGCGTTAAAGTCTGAGTCTGTAAAGGCCAGTTCAGACCAAAGATTTGCGACGAGACGAACTTGTTTTAGAACGTCGAAGGTAGAAAAGTTGCAGCGGTGTGAACTTAATTCGACTCATGCCGGCTGATGGCGTCGCCTGCAACTCAGCTTGTCAAATCGCCAGCGGCTGGTTTTAGAACCAGTACTAGAAATGCAACTGTAGCAAGTAACTCACTATCACTATCCTCATTCAAATTTTAAGACGCTACAAATTACATCCAGATACAAAAAACGCCTGTAAAGCCGGTAGTTAGAACGGAAGTACAAAGAGTCGTTGCTATGGAAATGATACACCGTCTTGTCTACTTGCATTGGTGTAAACTGGCAGGTTTCAGAGCGTTGCAGACCGGCGCATTGCAAGTAGTTGCAAATCTGACATTGGACCTGGGCCTGTGTCACTGAGGACAGGAGAGGGACTTGTGTGATGTGGGAGACAAGACTGGCTCCACCTGTTTGTTTGACTTGTAAAGGAAAAGTAAATCCCCAGTCCAACAATCCGTATTTCAACCACGAAAGCTCCGCTTGTATTTTGTTTGTTTAGAGTCTACTTTTTTTTGCAAAAGTTCACATTCTTTGACTAAGTATTGACATTGAAATTTACTGCCTGCAGCCATAAAAACCTCGATTTAAAACATACTGGAGGAGAGCTTCCATTTTCTACACAAGCCAACCCATAGTCAGTGACAGTGCCTGAAAGTCAAAGCTGAAGTGCAGTCGGGATCAACACTCCAGGAACTACGAGCAATGCAATATTGATGGTCGGGTCTAAATAATGAATCCAACAGAAGAAGAGAATGCGTTGCTGCTTCACATCAACGTCAAAGAAGAGAAACTGTCTTTTCTGACAACACAGTAAAAAGGAAACATAATGTTATCAATTAACCATCAGTGACCATTCATAATAACCTCTGTTTCCAGAAATAGTCTTCATCTAATGGCAAAACATTTAGAGACGTAGCCCAGTTTTCAGGCCTTGTTTCCGTATTCCTTTTCCTTTCTAATCATCTGCTCGACAGCAGCGAACACTGCTGTATCCCTTGCAGTTTGTCTTGTACAATAGCAGGCGTACAGTATCAGAGCCCTAAAATGGAGCACACTGGCGTCCCCAGATAAAAGCCCCCAAATTGGCATCCATAGATGAGGAACAAGGGTGTGTGTTTCCAGCCCGACCGTCTCCGTCTCCCTCTGCTGCTCTGACAGCTGTGTCTGTTTCACAGGCCTCATTATGAGCCTCCCTGTCTCAGCTTTTCCCCTGTACCTCACCCCCAATCCCTTCCTCATAATTTTTTCTCTCTCTCTCTATCCCTGTGACTGGGCCTGATCTTTGACTGCCACCCCCTTTTTCTTTGCAGGTCCATCTACTACCCTGATTGGCATGTAATTACTAGCCAGGTGACAGCAGCCTATTCCAAGAGTTGAGAGGTCATCAAGGTGGTTTATTTTTTTCTTTGGTGCACAGAGTTTTCCAGGACCTCCTGAAGTTCTCAGAGCCGGATTCTCCTTGTGAGGCAGCGCCAGGCGGTGACAGTGCAGAGCTGTTAGTTCGGTCTTTATGTGTGCGGTGTTGTCAGCACTGCTTCCATCCACATCCTATCGAGCCATCTTTGATCCTGTGACTGAACGGCGGGCAGGGGAAAGGGCTTGTTTTTCTGTCTTAACCACTGCTATTACAGCGGGACAGGCGAGTAATTGCTCCGATTCAAGTATATGTGAGGTTATGTAGGAAAATACTGTAAACTAAGTGGAAGAAGAAAAAAGGAATGACAGCGCGAGAGGAAAAGGAGAAACAAAGCCTTATGACAAAGAATGTCAACAATGAGATAGTGGATAAAAGTGACAGTTTAAAGTCACAGGGAAGTGGCATTTTGATGATGTCTTTCTTGTTGAACAGTAGAGGGAGGGACAGCTCAAAAGTAAGCAGGTTGGACCGTAACAAACACTTGGAAGACTTGGCAGAGGTGCCTGTAAGTTTTTATCTTGTTGTAGATGCCTTGTGTTGCCTCCAGCATTTCTTACTGGAGCAGGCAGTGCACCAAATTTCACTTTAAAATTGTAGGTTTTGTATGATGTAGGAAGGAGGGGTTTAGGGAAATCTTCAGAGATCTGTGATGTTTTTGTTCAGTGAAATTTTGTATCTAAGCCTTTAAAGCAGCATTAATTGATTTTTTGGCCACATGGGGGCAGCGGAACAAACTGTAAACATAACTTTGTCATATTATCTCCATATAAAGTTGTAAAACCAAAACAATGAGCTGAAAGACACTACAACGGCATGAAAAGCTGAGGGAAGCTGCAGAGCTGGGTGATAACTCAGCTGGGTTCGTCACTACGAGCAACCCCTTTTCACATTGCACAGTCATTTGATCCAACTTTATTATTAAAATATAGATTACTGCAGCTTTAATGTAATATGTTAAAGGAACACCATAAAATATGTTACAGTACAATGTGAAAAACAAGCTGACACAAATTATTACTTAAAGCCTCCATTTGTGCAATAATTGTGCTTTGAATTAAATCTTTAATAACTTTTCTGTCCAGAAGCCTAGTGCCTCACTGTGCCCTCATATCCATAATGTCGTGGATATGTACAGCCAGCCTGTTTCTCTTCAGCTTCTGCTTCCTGGCCTTTTGTCTTGCTAAGTGGTGTAATTGTTGTCTGTGTGATCTGGTCAGGTTTCTGCTGGCCGCTACCCCTCATTTATCTCATTCACAGAATTAACACATTAAAACAGCATCCTGCAGCTACATTTGTTGTTCAAAGACCCATTAGCTGCTCACTTAGCATTAGCTTCTCAGCACTGATACTGACACAGATGCTAACTAATAATGGAAACAAGACAGAGTAGCATTTAGCGTTATAATGTGCTCTGTAGGTAATCATGAGTCAAGCTACTCAGGAAGCAACAGTCAAAACAGCCAGTTTACCTCAAAATGTATTTTTTACATTTTAAACTTTATATATAGTTCTGGTTAAGATGTACAAGCAGATAAACTACTGAGAAAAGAGACTCAGCTTCTCCTGTGAAACTGCAAAAAGTAAAGTTAAATCATGCTCCATCTGAGTGAAGCCACAGCGTCTGTCAGAGTGACGCCCTTGTGATATTTTCAGAACAACATGAACAAGTTGTGTCTCTTCTTTCTACCCGGGATACTGTTATTGCACACTTGGACCTTGGTTGCATAAGACTCAGTAGCCTTTATTTAGCCCAAGAAGGCTCTCATTTGAGGTGTAGCATAAATGATGCAGGGCTCTGAATGACGCATGTAGACACAAAAGCGATGGAAAGGTTTCCCACTGCGGCCGCCACTCTGGGCATAAACATTCGCCACCATGCTGGCAACATGGCTGAGTCACATACTGGACCGCATGTATGACGTCTGCACCTATACTTAAAGTCTGTGGCTCGAGTCTCCTCCCAGGAGCAAGTAAATCGAAGTAAGCTCTCATTTTAGAGGCTCAGTGCATAATTCAAGAATCAGACATTCAAGCATTAAAGCAGAGCTCCGAGAAATGTGCTCTTGCTTTGAGTTAAAACATTGATGCTCCTCAAATGCTAAAAAGACAAACAGTCCTTCAGACACACATGAGGGCGTGGTGGGAGTCGAGGCATCCACTTCCACAGAACATTCTGGAAACTGCTGACTGACTGTTCCCGGCCGCAACCACGCCGCCATGCAGGACCATCATTTACCAACAAGACGGTGCCTTCTGCACCGGCTAACCCTAATACTTACTCCCACACATGCTGACAGCGCTATTATCATCTCAAAATTATAGTATTCTTCCTGCTCTTCACTCCATTTGTGAAAGCAACTGGCAACACCAGCCTCCGAAGCCTCTCTCGTTGGCCCTGCGATGCATCTGCACGTATCGACGACAGCGAGAGATAGGACGTGGTCCTCATCAGAAAGCACCCTGCGTCCTGATTGATATGCGCCAACTGTCCTCATATAGGCTGCTACTACTACTGCTGCTGCTGCACTGGAAGAAAAAAAAGGCAGGCAGGCACAGAGCTACTGCACAGAGACACAGATGAAAAGCCCACAGCTCATTCTATGATCCAGCTTCTCTGTTAAGCCCTAGGAAAACAGAACAGAGCTGCACTCTAAGCCAAACAGACCTGCAGATGCGAAATCGTTAATCTCATGTAAACCGGAACTAATTGATACTTCTGCTGCTGCTGCTCAGGATACAGGTCCATTCTTGTTTTATACCTCCTCGTGCTATGAGATCTGAGAGGTTAAAAAGATCGTCACCGGATGTGATGCATTTGACAGGAGTCTTTGATCTGTGCAAAAGAATGAGAATTTATCCCTGGTGATGCAAGAAACAGAAATACCGTCATCATGGTGTTTGTGTGAGGGATTTTATTTGGTTGTCTATTGCTAAAGGTCAGAGTGTTCCTGCTGAGCAGGGCAAAAACAAAAAATAAAAATCAAGACATATGCCACAGCGAGCAGACATCACAGGCCTTCTTAGATGTTTACTAAATTAATGGTTTTCAACACACGTAAACCTGTTGCTGCCAGATTTAACAGACCCTCGTGCATTACCTACAGTATGGCAGCCCGAACCATGACTTAGCTCATTAAATGGAGACAAAAGAGGGCTTGACAGTTTACATAAACCACAGCAGATATGTGCCCTGTAGGCATAATCAACAACACCAAAACATCTCCTTAATTAAAAATCATTAATTTGATGCATTCGCTATTAACAGCACCAATTAATTACATACAGAGCTAATGTCTCATAAATAATGGAAAGCAGGGTAGATGGATGAAAGGATAGATGGATTGCACTCACTGTAGCACAAGAGGGAAGGAACAGATGGATGTTCCTTTCGCTCGCTTTGCTGCGTCAGTTCACGTTCACTCTCCCGCCCAGACCACTAAACTACACTAATGGGGTTCTGGTGTCAGCGGTCCGGCGGTTGATGGCGACAACTTTGTTTAGGGGAACAAATGAATCTGTCTGAACCGCTGCTTGAGCCATCTGTTGACAGGAGCCCACTTCCACTGACGCAACGACGGCCGCTGCAAAGACATGAGGCCCTGGTATCCAGCATCGCTAATTTCATTAAGTGTGTAAGGGGCCACAAGTGTCTGCGCACACACTCCCAACATCTGCATGTTGTTGTTTTTGCAGAAGGAAGTGTTTCTGAGCAGATGGTCAAAGCTTTGCCCCAATTTGTGCCTCTCGTTTGTTGCCATTACATTCGAGTCACACAGCTAAGCATCCGTTTTCCCCCAAAAAAATAAATGTCTGGCAATCTTTGAAAAACCCATTTGACAAAATACTTACTGTGAAGGTATTTCCAAAATCCTCAACCATCTGGATGAAAAAATATTCAATCCACTGCATAATAAAAAAGATTTTTAACATGCGTGGTCCCTAGTGGATAAATTCTAATGACCTTGATGATCCCCTGAGTTTTCGTCTAGCGCCACCAGGAGGTTGACAATTTTTGGTTTTCTTGAAATATCTCAACAACTATTGGATGGATTGCCATGACATTTGGTACAAGCGTTTATATCCCCCTCAGGGTGGATTGTAATAACTTTGATCCGTTGACCTTTCATCCAGGCGCCATATTCAGGTCAAAAGTTCTGTTTGTCAAACACTTTGGTTTATGACCAAATACCTGCAAAACTAATTGCATTCCCATCAGCATCGACTGTTCTGTAGTACTAACAAGTAAATGCTAAAATAAGATAGTGAGCAAGGCAAACATTATATCTTCTAAACATCAGCATGTTAGCATTCATTGTGAGTACGTTAGCATACTGGCAGCATTTAGCTCAAAGTACAGCTTGTCAGAACAGCTGCCGTGGCTGGAGACTCTTAGTCTTGTTAACACTTTTCCCAAATTGTGCCGCTGTTCCCTAATGACATACGTCCGTGCTCAATTAGTATGATGAGAGAAACAAAACATTTTATCATAAGTTTGTACATTTTCATAAAAAAATAACTGTTTATACTGTGTTTGTATTTTTCTTGTGTCATACAAAACGAGCAAGGACAGATGTCATTTACAGCTACACGGATTAGGAAACCAAATTTGCAACTTTTGGAAAGGGTTAAAAATCTTTTTTTTTTTTTTTATTGAGCAGCAGACTTAATTTTTTTTTTGCAAATGGTTAGAGGAGTCTTTGAGGATTCTGGAAATACTTTAAGGACACCGGAAAGGGTTATTTATTTTTTGCAATAACATGCTTAGCTCTGCGACCTAAATGTAATGAATACACGAGGGCCAAAAACTGGGCCTAATCAAAGCTGAACATTCATCATCGGAGAGAGTGAGCAACAGATAAATCTGTGCTACAAATCATAGAAGGCAGCCATGTCTAATACAGACATGCATCCATTTTTTTAATGAGCAAAGCATCTCCTCTATCAGCTCCCTTCCCTCACACAGTAGATGCATTTTCTCCCTCACTGTCCCTGATTCCCGTCTTTGTTTCTTATTTCTCCTCCCTCGCTCGTTTCCCACTTCCTGTCTGTAGCAACAAAAAAGAAAAATGCCACTACTTCATATCTTTGAGTATATCTTTAAAAAAAAGGGGGGGCTCCCAAGGCTCCCAAGGCTCCCTTCCAAGCTGAAAGCAATTCTTTTGATATACTGCAGAACAATTTCATGCCCAATTCATTTATTCCCTCGGTACTTTAATTGTGAACTATTTCCAGATCCAGTGTAAATTTCCTACCATCTAATATTGTTAGAGTGGTGGTACCAATTCTCTTCAAGTTATGTGACTGCAGTTAGAAACTTCATGCTCTGTAAGTACTTTATTACACACCCTTAATTACAGTCATTCAATTTACACTTTTTCTTACTGAGCAAGTGCTGAAAATATAAAATATTCATAGATTTGGAAAACATTGGTCCCACATGAACTAATGAGCCACAGCGAGACTTACATCCTTGTCAGTTTCTCAGTCTTTGTTGAATTCAGTAAACTATACATGTGTGCAGTGTTTTATCGTTTAGTTAAGGTACTAAAGACTTAGGTTTTTCAGATATGAAAACAAAGATCACAAGATTTCTCCTCCATCCACCAATCAAAACCCAGATCCGTCACATCCCCCTTTCTCTCATCCTAACCCCGTAACTGCCCGTTTACTCCACACTAAACTTATTATCCCATGATCCATCAGTGGAAGTCGCAGGCTATGGCTCGTTCACCACAAACCACATCCGCCTCCAGAACAGAACCGCAGTAAAACAAAGTCAGCCTCTGTCTGCAGCGCCAGCTTCAACATGGAACAGTGCTGAATGTAAATAGAAAGCAACTTGTGTTTTTATTCGGTTTGAAGTACGATTTAGCCGTTTTGTACAGAGACAGAGCTGGAAAACAAGACGCCGCTTAAAGCACTTTTTTTCTGACATTTTGAATCAACTTTGGTTGGGCCATAGGCATTTTTTTTCAAAGCAAACATTTTGACTTGTAATAGTATGAAAAGCACAGGCTTTACTAATAACATTAACAATGGCTCTGTTTTATTCAAATGTCTCAGTAATCTGTGACAGTGAACCAGCATGCACGATCCCAGGACCCTGAACCTGAAGCCGTTAAATGAAATTCAGCCATCATTCATTTGATTATTTACACCTGGGCTTTTCTTGGTGTGACATGTCAAAATGTCTTCTGTGAAAAAGGCGGATTACTTGTACTGGAATAAAAAAAGGCACCAGTACTCTTAGCCACCAGCCTGCAAAGTATGCACATGCAACATTTGGGGGCACAAGTTGTACTAAATTATTAATTATTAATTTAAGGATAGAAATGACTTATTCAGAATATAAACAAGTAATTCTGGTAATTCATGTGCACAAATGATCAAACATGACTAAGAGTCTACTAGTCTTACTTGCTACTTTTAAGATTACCATTTTTCATACCCTTCCTGTACAGTGAAAACCATGTATTTCCAAATTTGGTCATTTTAAATGTGAATTTTTCTGATACGCTGAAAGTATTCCTTTATAGGTTGAGAATATTCTACTTCTTAAACTAAATAAACTATTTTAAAACCTTGGATTAGCTGGAAAATGCATCGTCACAAAGCTGAAAACAGGGCTGTATTCCTCATGAAAAGTTAACTTTTTATGAGCTGGTTCATGAGACGTCAGACATCGTTCTCACAGTACCTTGATTTTTCAGATATTTCATTTACTGGATTAGCCAAACATAGACATTCTCACACTACAGAAAGTTTGGTATGAAATATCGATATAACAATATAAAATTAAATATACCATGATAGAGGACCTTACCCATATTGCCACTCCTAAAATCAACTAATAGCTTTATTGCTGTGTTTGCTGTGATATGCATTCTGGTATCTAATCATATTAGCCTTTTTGTATTTGGCAAATTAAAAGATAAGCTGATCAAAAGACGCAGCCTGGTTTCCCGTCTTCAGAGAAGTACAGTATTCATCAGGATATTGGCATTGTGTATATATGCAACACTGACGGACTTGTTTGCCAAAATGAGACACAAAGAAAATGTCTTTGTCAAAACGGCGAGCATGTGCAAGTGCATTCAGTGTGCACGCAGGCACAGAGCCTCTCAAATCAGAAAAGCCTGTTAAATCCATGCTTTGCAGGAATTGCACCATAATAGGACACCTCTTATCCCTGCTCAACAAGGACACACAGGTTCAGTAGCTGAAGCACACATGCACTGTATGTGTGATATTAATGTAGAGAACTATCTATCAGGATTTAATTAAAAGATAAATACAGCAGGGGTTTAACAAGAGGCTTAATTTCACTAACAGATGAATGTACACCTGCTCCTTCAGGATGTTGGGGGATGGATTAGTCTTTGATTAGATTCTATAGCTGATGGGGCAAAGCGAAGAGACTCATTACAACAAGCTGCTTGAACTACAAAACCTCACTGGCTCCACAGGGGCTCAGCATTTACGTGTTAATACTCTGCAGTATCTAACATAACAGGTGGAGTTGTCATAAGCATGTCAGATGCAGCTTGTCTGCCACAAGTATCTCCTTCTGTCCAAGAACAGATCAAAGTCCAATCAATTTAATAACTAATAACTGTTATTGGTGCAAATAGTTTAGGAGTTCTGCAGAGATGTGGCAAGTGAATGATCCACAGCAGCTGTGTCTCAGCTTCACACTAATCATTAGTTCTTACCACTGGAAAAGTACCATGCCAGCCTGAACAGCATGCAGACAAGTGCTGATACGATTAGTCAATTAACCAATATTCAGATGGCCTAAAGATGAAGTGACAACCATTTTTATTACTGACTGATGGTTTATATGATTTTATGTGAAGTAAAAATGTCAAATATGTTGTTTGTTCTATTTTATATCACTTTAATAGAAATTTCTTGGGTTTTAGACTGTTGGTCAGACAAAACAAAAAGCTATTGAAGGCATCATCTTAAAATAGTGATGGGCTTTGTCCACTCATTTTTTAGACAAAATGTTAACCGAGTAATCATAAAAATAACAGGTTCAACACATGAAAGTAACCACTGAGTTGAATCAAGTGTCACTGGATCCTAGAGCCTTATACATATTGACATACTGCATTTATGATATACTCAAATTCAGTTAACATGTCTGCAGATCACCTGTTATTTGTTCAGCATGTCCGTGCCCCACACACTCTTGTTACTGCTCCTGGTGTTTTTATTTTAGAAATGAAAAGAAAAAAAAACAAAACACGATTGGTATTAAATTGATTGGTCGTTCCACACGCACCATTTAACGCTTTCTAAATCATAACTCTTGAAAATAGCCAGTCGCTCCACTTCAGAATACTGCAGCTATTACATTAAAATAGGTACTTTTCTAGAAGTACCTGTACTTAAGTTATTCTTTAGGAGATACAAGTGGTTCCTTCCTGCAGTTGTGTTGCAGAACTTCAGTTACTTTAAACATGACGTGTGCTGTCAGATACAAGGAGGTTAATAGCTTCCTTTCTATATCATGACACTAACCCCAATTATTTTGATTTCACTAATAGAAGAATCTGTTAGAATATATTCTTACGAGTTCATCAACATGAACTTACATGTATGTTGCGAGTTGTTTAACATTACATTACTTGACTGCAAAAAAATGCAATTAAAAGAATAGTTCAGCTGTTTAGGGTACGTTTATTTGCTTTATGTCTAAGAGTTAGATGAGAAGGTTAATATCAAATATAATCATATAAACACTGGAAATGGGAGAACAGCTAGGTTGTCTCTCTATAAAGTGAAAAAATACACCTTCCACGCTATATCTCTGTTTAATGCCTACACAAACAGAAATGTAAAAACAACATTTATTGTTTTTATGGAGAGTTATCATCAACAGCATCCCAAAGACATTTCATCACGGTGAGGTTGCCAGGTTTGGCTTCATTGCGCCTGTACTCTCCCTAAAGCCACAAATGGTCGTTTTTAGCTTTCTTGAACAAATGAGATACAACGTGCTAATTAGTGAGCTTTAGAGGTGTTGGTAAGCCCGTTTTTGAATTTTGTAAAGTGCCAATCTAATCTTGCCTGCCTCAAATCTTTACGCTAATTTTGGCTAAACACTTGACTCTTTGATTCAAGCTCCACACTTAACACACAGACATGAGAGTGGTATCAATCCAACTCGATCCAGCTCTTGGAAAGAAAGCAAATAAGCATATTTCCCAAAATATCAAACTAATCCTGTAAGATTCTATACAGCCACTGCAGGCTTCATCATTACTTTACTGAACATGGGAAAAATTCTGCAGCTGACACCATATATTAAATATACCTAGCGGTTAGCTTTTCAGTTACATCCCAGAATGCATGATCTAGCTGTCATTGTTTTAAAGGACAGAATCAAGATATTTAAAATTAGAAGCACAGGTTCATTCGTAGTACAGATTCTGATTGAAACAGATGTGTTACTATTTCCTGCTTAATGTGTAAACTGTTTCTGCCAGCTTTCCCTTTCTACCCTGTGAAAGACGCATTAACACATGAAGCAGTAATTTCTGAATGAAAATGGGTGAACATCATCCTCTGCCTTTTGAGAAATGATTCTTTCTACAGACTTTAAAACTGAAACTATTAGCACTCAGTGTATTATGACAGCCAGCATACATTTCTTTATTAATGAAGAGGAGAATGGATTCCTTCCTTGTGCTATATGACACTAATGCCTTCCTGTTGTGGCTCTGGATTTTCTGTATTACTTCCTGCATAATTTAACACGATCCTCTCAGCAGCCAACGATGCCTTTCTTGCATTTTAAGTAATTGTAAAGCTCAGCTGTAGATTACGGTGGTAATGAGCTCGCACCAGAATGCTGCGTTGTTTTCGCTCCAGTCGTCATCAGAACTAGACCCCTGCAAATGGGCGTCTTCATCACCGTGTTTACCATTTAATGCCGAGCATCCAATCAGGCCGTGCTGTCGCAGCTCGTGTCCCGCTCCCCCCTCCTGACACCAGAGGCGGACGCACCGGCAAAACAAGCTCTGCACAAACAAGCCACGACAATCAATAGCCAACACAAACACATAACGGCGGTGTTCTTCAGTAGCCTCTATCTATTGCTACTAAGCACCGGGCAGCTAAATAACCTTTTAGCAGGCCCAGGCAGGCAAGACAGATGACTTTCCTAAATGAGACTTCTGCTGACACTGGGCCTTAAATCAATGGAGGTGGCAGGCGTTGAAATGAAGCCCCTGCAGCATGTGCTCAGAGTTTCCTTTGAGAGAGTTGGAAGCTATACCTCTCCACACATGTTAATATTTTATCATTGGCACACTCATTCCTATGAGAAAATATTGTTGCTATGGGCATAATTATGATCAAATCCAGCACAGGTTCCTCACGATCAATGGTGTCATACTTTGACTTGCTGGACCTGGTTTGAGACACAGTGACTGACTCTCCTGTCGTTTTACAGCCCTTAAAATGTAACGTTTGTTTCATAGCACATGCTAATAATTTTGCGTTGTTTGTTGGATCCTGATTAGCTTCTGGTAGAACAACTTCTAGTCTTCATGCCTGAATACACACAAATAACATGGGACAAACATCTAGAGATTAAAAAAAAAAAAAAAAATGACAAAAGAAAAATAAAGAAATATTGTATATCATGGCAAGAAAATACTGAATTAATATATAATCCAGAAAGAAAGATGACAGGCCAAAAAAGTTAATTACAAAGTTACAAAGGACAACATTAAAATATATTTCCTATTTGTTGTGTTTTTCACACATCAGTAGGCACATAGGAAGAACACCTCCTGCTAATGTTTACGCCAAGTGTGAGAGAGCAATCATAGCATTCATGAACTACTTTTATTATTTCTATTTCACAATTCTTAAATTTGTTCTGGTGTAAATTAGGCAATTATACCGCGTCTGTCCAAACTGAGGCTGTAGTAAAGTCCATATAAATAAAATAAAAACTGTAACAACATACATATGCAGCATTCTGTGAAGTGTTTATGAGCACGTCTCTATAATTGCTGCCCTAGTCAACAAATTATTTGTAACAATTTGTTATCATTTGATGTTTTGCATGCTGAGATAGACAGAGGCCCTAACCTGCTGTGTAAGGCCTTTTTATTGAGATGCAAATGTTGTCTCAGGGATTTTAGCTCACAGTCAATGGTTCATTGTGTATCCCTGGCTTCCTGGTGCTCTGCAAATTTATGATGTTATTTGTGATTCAAATAGATCTGCCAGGGCATTGAGTACATACAAGCTTTTTGTGCATATTTGATCTCGAACTTCGGGAGGAATATTTTTTTTTTTAATGGAGCTTTTCCTTACCTGACAAATTCCTTTGAAGTGGCAGTTCTCTCAAGTATAATTCATTCACTCCGGTTAATGGCAAGTTATACAATCTAATTTGGTATTAAGAAAATAATGAGAGATTTGAAAAATGATCATTAATACATTATGAAGAATTTTCCAAATAGAGAAAGTGATGGTGTGCTAATAATATGAAAGCAATTTCCTTTGACAGGTGGCAAATGACCTTGAGGTAATGATATCTGGGATGGATAGGGATGTATTTCTGCTTCTATCTATCCATTCATCTATCCAATCAGGCTGTATCAAGAGTTATACTCCAAATGTAAAGAGTTTGGAGGGGGAGGTCTTTTTTTTGTCTTTCCAAAACCAAATATACAACAGCAAAAGTGTAAGGAATGGATTAAACACTGTGTTTGTCTGCTCTTACGTAAACTGCGAACATTAGCATATCTATAGTTAGCAGCTAACCAGCTTTCTACTTATAGTAGTGACCTCCCCAGTGTTACTTCCAAGGCTAAGGAGCATTTTATACTTTGTGTGGTTACAGGTTACATGTTAAAAAGCTCTGTTCGCGATAGCACAGTCGTTATGTAGTATTTTTCCCACTGTGTGGAAGCTGGTTCTGGATGCTACTATGCTAACCACAGCCAAATGTTATCTGAAATAGCATTAGGCTTGCACAACCCAGTGGTTAGTCCTCATCCTAAAAGCCCTTTCTCTTGTAACATTAAAAGTGAAACATTTTAACAAGAAAGCAGAAACAAACTTTTTTGTTACTGCTTGTCCAAGTAAGCTAAGCAGCTAGCTTATGTTAGAATGAAGTCTGATCAGGACTAACTAGCTACTAATACAAGAACATTGCTGTTTCTTTGTTTACACACTTGGACTACATGGATCATTAACTGGTGAGGATGCTGACTTTAGCCTCAGGTCTTTTAGCGTAATGTCATATACATAGCCATCAAGTACATATTTAAGAACACTTTTACAGACTTAAAGAGTCAATAAGTCACCCACAAACAGTGTTTTCAAGCAACTCATGGTGCTAACATTAGCTAGCTATGGCTGATAGAATCTGCTAGCAATAGTTAACAATTCAGCAAAATCAGCTGACTAGAAATATGAAGCCTGATTTTGTCTCCCCCTGTCTGAAATCATAGACCGATTGTTTCAAAGATGACTACAAGTTTCGACGGAAAGCTTAATGACGAGCGTAGCAACAGTAACTAAGGAGGTGTGCCTGAGAATATTGTCAATTACAGTCAGGTCCATAAATATTGGGACATCGACACAATTCTCATCTTTTGGGCTCTATACACCACCACAATGGATTTGAAATGAAACAAACAAGATGTGCTTTAACTGCAGACTTTCAGCTTTAATATGTGCCTCCCACTTTTTAAGGGACCAAAAGTAATGGGACAATCGACTCAAAAGCTATTTCATGGACAGGTGTGGGCTATTCCCTTGTTATTTCATCATCAATTAAGCAGGTAAAAGGTCTGGAGTTGATTCCAGGTGTGACATTTGCATTTGGAATCTCTTGCTGTCAACTCTCAATATAAGATCCAAAGAGCTGTCACTATCAGTGAAGCAAGCCATCATTAAGCTGAAAAATCAAAACAAACCCATCAGAGAGATAGCAAAAACATTAGGTGTGGCCAAATCAACTGTTTGGAACATTCTTAAAAAGAAAGAACGCACCGGTGAGCTCAGCAACACCAAAAGACTACGGAAAACAACTGTGGTGGATGACAGAAGAATTCTTTCCCTGGTGAAGAAAAACCCCTTCACAACAGTTGGCCAGATCGAGAACACTCTCCAGGAGGTAGGTGTATGTGTGTCAAAGTCAACAATCAAGAGAAGACTTCACCAGAGTGAATACAGAGGGTTCACCACAAGATGTAAACCATTGGTGAGCCTCAAAAACAGGAAGACCAGATTAGAGTTTGCCAAACAACATCTAAAAAAGCCTTTACAGTTCTGGAACAACATCCTATGGACAGATGAGACAAAGATCAACTTGTACCAGAGTGATGGGAAGAGAAGAGTATGGAGAAGGAAAGGAACTGCTCATGATCCAAAACATACCACCTCATCAGTGAAGCATGGTGGTGGTAGTGTCATGGCGTGGGCATGTATGGCTGCCAATGGAACTGGTTCCCTTGTATTTATTGATGATGCGACTGCTGACAAAAACAGCAGGATGAATTCTGAAGTGTTTCGGGCAATATTATCTGCTCATATTCAGTCAAATGCTTCAGAACCCACAGCGCTTCACAGTGCAGATGGACAATGACCCGAAGCATACTGCAAAAGCAACCAAAGAGTTTTTTAAGGCAAATAAGTGGAATGTTATGCAATGGCCAAGTCAATCACCTGACCTGAATCCGATTGAGCATGGATTTCACTTGATGAAGACAAAACTGAAGGGAAAATGCCCCAAGAACAAGCAGGAACTGAAGACAGTTGCAGTAGAGGCCTGGCAGAGCATCACCAGGGATGAAACCCAGCGTCTGGTGATGTCTATGCGTTCCAGACTTCAGGCTGTAATTGACTGCAAAGGATTTGGAACCAAGTATTAAAAAGTGAAAGTTTGATTTATGATTGTTTAGTTTGTCCCATTACTTTTGGTCCCTTAAAAAGTGGGAGGCACATATAGAAACTGTTGTAATTCCTACACCGTTCACCTGATTTGGATGTAAATATCCTCAAATTAAAGCTGAAAGTCTGCAGTTAAAGCACATCTTGTTCGTTTCATTTCAAATCCATTGTGGTGGTGTATAGAGCCCAAAAGATGAGAATTGTGTCGATGTCCCAATATTTATGGACCTGACTGTATATTTACAGTTCAGGTCTCTGGATCCTGGGTGAGGGTCGGCTCAGAAGACGAGATCAAAGTCAAGCTTGAATAAACTGAAAATCCAGAGGCTTGTGCTCTGAATTCAGGGAACATCAGCTCATCTTTCCCCCTCAAGACAGACGACAGTGTTGAAACAGTAGCTGCTCTTTTCATGACCAAACCTACAAGCCTCTCATCACTTTTAGGTGACCTGACATCCACCAGCTCTGGGAATATAACATCTTCTCTCTGTCTCTATGTATGTTTTCTGCGTCAGTTTTCTGTTGCGAGCACTGCAGCATCTAATGCAGTTTCACTCTAGTCGTCCGGTATTTAGTTCCATATTTTCCAAGTGACTGGAAACATAATGGCCTGCACCTAAGCCACAACAGCTAATACGCCATGCTCTTCATATAATGGATGCACATTTACCTCCATCTCTCTCCTCGCTCTCTCTCTCTGTCCCTCTCCTGCTCATTCTCTCATCTCTCGCTCTGTCTCACAGACTCAAGCCTTTAATGACGCCTCACTTCAGGACGAACACACTGCCATTTTTCGTAATTACAGCCGGATGTGATTTTCATACAGACTCCTGGTTGACATTTCTGAACACACACACACACACACACACACACACACACACACACACGCACACACAGCCATTAGAGGCTGCATGAGGACAGAACCAGAGAGAACGAACACCATTATTAAATTCAGACGCCTTTCTTAGACTTCCCAACTGAAAAACAAAGTGTGAACAACATTTAAAAAGCTGTGAATTAAGCATATATATATATATATATATATATATATTCAAGATTATATATAAACATGAAACATGTTAATGCATCAAAGTGTATTTGTGAAGACGTTACATGGTATAATACATTATATGACCAAAAGTATGTGGACACACCTTTCTTCGTACTGTTGTGTATTTAAGTCTGAGGCTGTTTCTCATGGTTCGGCCTAATCTTAATACTACAGTATACAGTCATATTTTAGACAATAGTATGTGGGGCTGCAACTAATGATTATTTTACACTGTTAATCAGCTTTACTATTATTGGATATACCGATAAATTGTTTGGTATCGAAAATATCATAAAAAAATGAAGAGTTTCCCAGAGCCCAATGAGATGTCTTGTCTTTAAATAGCTTGTTTTGTGCGACCAATAGTCCAAAACCCAAAGATATTCAGTTTTCATATATGACAAGGAAAACAGCAGATCATAACATCTGAGAAGCTGGAACCAGCTGATTTTTAGGCATTTTTATACGTAAAATTATTTGAACGATTAATCGATCATCAAAAATGTACTTTCTGTCAGTTAACTCATCGATTCGTGAACTACTTGTTTCAGGTCCAATAGCGTTCTTCCAACTTTGTGTTAACAGTTTGGGGGAGGCCACTTCCTGTTTCAACATGATAAATGCAACGTGCTCAGAGACCTGAAGTCATCCCCATCAAACACCTTTGGGATGAACTGGAACACCGACTCTGAACCGGGCCTTATCGCCCAACATCAGAGCCGAATCTCTCACTGGTGCTCTTGTGGCTGAATGGGAGAAATTACAGACTTAATACAGTTTGTGGTCCAGACCAGGAGGCAGAGCTGCAGTCCTACACGCTTCCATTAGAGCAGTTACCCACCCTAAACTCCACAGAGAGGTTGTCTGCCCCCCCACCACTTAAATTATTTAAATCAAAAGTAAACAGAAGAGGAGTTACACATAAAAACCTAATAAAAGGTAAAACCACCACTGCAACAGTACAACAAAACAGGAGAATTAAATGTGGACTCTTGAACATCAGATCTCTCTCATCTAAAGCTGTTCTAGTAAACTATCTAATATCAGATCATAATATTGATTTATTCTGTCTTACTGAAACCTGGCTGTGTCAGGATGAATATGTTAGCCTAAATGAATCCACTCCCCCCAGTCACATTATTACTCACATTCCTCGAGGCTCAGGCCGAGGAGGTGGAGTTGCAGCCATCTTCGACTCAAGCCTATTAATCAAACCTAAACCTAAACTAAATTATAACTCGTTCGAAAGCCTTGTTCTTAGTCTTTCACACCCAACCTGGAAAACACTACAGCCAATTCTATTTGTTATAGTGTACCGAGCTCCTGGACCATATTCTGAGTTTTTATCTGAATTCTCAGAGTTCTTATCAGGTTTAGTCCTTAAAACAGATAAAATAATTATTGTAGGTGATTTTAATATTCATGTGGATGTAGAAAATGATAGCCTTAGTGCTGCGTTGATCTCATTATTAGACTCAATTGGCTTCTGTCAGAGTGTACATAAACCCACTCACTGTTTTAACCACACCCTCGACCTTGTTCTTGTCTATGGCATAGAAATTGAACATCTAATAGTCTTTCAACAGAATCCTTTTTTATCAGACCATTATTTAATAACTTTTGAATTCCTATTACTGGACTACACGCCATTAGGCAAACATTCCTACACTAGATGTCTATCTGATGGTGCTGTTGCTAAATTTAAGGAAGTGATACCATCGGCATTTAATTCACTTCCATGTCTCAATGTAACAGATGACTCCTATGTTAACTTTAGTCCCTCCCAAATTGATCATCTTGTTGATAGTGCTGCAGGCTCACTACGAATAACACTCGACTCTATCGCCCCTCTAAAAATGAAGATAATAAAACAGAGGAGGTTAGCTCCATGGTATAACCCGCAAACCCGCAAACTAAAACAAACATCGCGAAAACTTGAAAGGAAATGGCGTTCCACCAATCTGGAAGAATCACGTTTAGCCTGGCAAGATAGTCTTAAAATTTATAGGAAGGCCCTCTGTAATGCCAGAGCAGCCTACTACTCATCATTAATAGAGGAAAATAAGAACAACCCCAGGTTTCTGTTCAGCACTGTAGCCAGGCTGACAGAGAGTCACAGCTCTGTTGAGCCATGTATTCCTATAGACCCCAGTAGTAACGACTTCATGAGCTTCTTTAATGATAAAATTCTAACTATTAGAGACAAAATTCAGCACCTCCTGCCGTCAGTTGGTACTGACTTATCTTCAAACACAGGAACCTTAGAAACAACTGTAAAACCTGAAGTACATTTAGACTGCTTTTCTCCCATCAACCTTAATCAGCTAACTTCCATGATTTCCTCATCTAAGCCATCAACGTGTCTCTTAGACCCCGTCCCAACTAGGCTGCTTAAAGAAATTTTACCCTTAGTTAGCATTTCTTTACTGGATATGATCAATCTGTCCCATTAAAAGGCTATGTGCCACAGTCCTTTAAAGTAGCTGTAATTAAACCTCTTCTTAAAAAGCCCACTCTTGATCCAGGGGTTTTGTCAAATTATAGACCTATATCTAACCCTCCTTTTCTAAGATCCTTGAGAAAGCAGTTGCCAGTCAGTTGTGTGACTTTCTACACAACAATAAGCTATTTCATGATTTTCAGTCAGGATTTAGAGTGCATCATAGCACAGAGACAGCACTGGTGAAAGTTACAAATGACCTTCTAATTGCATCTGACAAAGGACTTGTCTCTGTACTTGTCTTACTAGATCTTAGTGCCGCATTTGATACCACTGACCATCACATTCTATTACAGCGACTAGAACATTTAATTGGCATTAAAGGCACCGCACTAAGCTGGTTTAAATCCTATTTATCAGATCGATATCAGTTTGTACATGTTAATGATGAATCCTCTATGCACACCAAAGTTAGTCATGGAGTTCCACAAGGTTCTGTGCTTGGACCAATTCTGTTTACCTTATATATGCTTCGTTTGGGCAATATTATTAGGAAGCACTCCATAAATTTTCATTATTATGCAGATGATAACCAATTCTATTTATCGATCAAGCCAGATGAAACTAATCAATTAGCTAAACTTCAAGCATGCCTGAAGGACATAAAAACCTGGATGACCTGCAATTTTCTGATGTTAAACTCAGACAAAACCGAAGTTATTGTACTTTGCCCCGAACACCTTCGTAACACATTATCTAAAGATATAGTTTCTCTAGATGGCATTGCCCTGGCCTCCAGCGACACCGTAAGGAATCTTGGAGTTATCTTTGATCAGGATATGTCCTTTAACTCCCACATAAAACAAACTTCAAGAACTGCCTTTTTTCATTTATGTAACATTGCAAAAATCAGGCACATCCTGTCTCAAACAGATGCAGAAAAACTAGGCCATGCATTTGTTACGTCTAGGCTGGATTATTGCAACTCTACTATCAGGCTGCCCCAATAAGTCCCTTAAGACTCTCCAGCTGATCCAGAATGCTGCGGCACGTTTACTGACAAGAACCAGGAAAAGAGATCATATCTCTCCAATATTAGCTTCTCTACACTGGCTCTCTGTAAAATCCAGAATAGAATTTAAAATCCTTCTCCTCACCTTCAAAGCCCTAAATGGTCAGGCACCATCATATCTTAAAGAGCTCATAGTACCCTATTACCCCACTAGAGCACTGCACTCCCAGAATGCAGGGTTCCTTGTGGTTCCTAGAGTCTCTAAAAGTAGAATGGGAGCCAGAGCCCTCAGCTATCAGGCTCCTCTCCTGTGGAACCAGATCCCAGTTTGTGTACGGGAGGCGGACAACCTCCTCACATTTAAGAGTAGGCTTAAGACTTTCCTCTTTGATAAAGCTTATAGTAGGGCTGACTCAGGTGAGCCCTGAGCCCCCCCTTAGTTATGCTGCTATAGGCCTAGACTGCCGGGAGACTTCCCATGATACACTGAGCTCCTCTCCTCCTCTTCCTCTCCATCTGTACGCCCTCATATCCCATCAATGCTTGTTACTAATTCAACTTCTTCCCGTAGTTGTGTGCTTTCTCTCCCCTTTCTCTCTCCTTCTGTTGCTTTCTGCAGGTGTTTCTGCCTCCGGAGCTGTAGAGTCTGGATCTGTGGTTGCGGCCGCCTGCTGCCCCTGTGCTCCTGCTCTGCACCCGCTGCTGCAGTTGCTGTTGCTATTATTATTAGTGTTGCTGCTATAATGTTGCTCTTAGTGTTGTTTCTGTTGGTGTTAACATCCATACCATTACCGCAACCATTGCGTTACATCTCTGTGTGAAACTGTGTTGTGCTGCTGTACGTTCCCGCTCCCCCCGTCCCCCTTCAACCCAACCGGTCGAGGCAGATGACCACCCACCCAGAGCCTGGTTCTGCTCGAGGTTTCTACCTGTTAAAAGGGAGTTTTTCCTTGCCACTGTCGCATAGTGCATAGTGCATAGTGGGAACTGTTGGGTCTCTGTAAATATAAAGAGTCGGCCTAGACTTGCTCTACTCGAAAAAGTGCCCTGAGATAACTTTGTTATGATACGGCGCTATATAAATAAAACTGAATTGAATTGAAAATCACTGCAGCCAGGCTCCAACATCTGGTGGAAGACCTTTATAGAAGAGTGGAGGCTGTTGTAGATCAATACACATAGCTTTGAAATTAGATGTTCAACCACAACATATGAGTGTAATGTTTAGGGGTCCACATACTTTTGACAATATAGATTATGTTTACAGTAGAATGACTGTGAAAGTTGGTACTTTCTTCTTCTGTTTAGGTGCTTTAAACCTCATAAAAACTCATATTGGGCATCCCATTGTAAGATAAAATAAATATTTGAGCTTGGAAGTTTGTTCTTGACTTCTGGAAACAGTATGCATAACAATATAATCTAAGCTCAAAAGGTCCACTTACTAGCTTTCCTGAGCTTTCAACTGTATCTCACAGTCTTCTCCAACGAATGGAGCTGGCTCATGTGACCTATGTTTAAATAAATACATTTATTAGCGATCACCTTAGTAGTTAGGAGATTTTAACATTTGATTGTCATCCAACTCTGCAATGTGACTTTTTTGTTTTTTAACAGTGGTGTTGATCAATAAGTTGCAGAGGGAATATTGTTGCGATACCACGGTTGTGGGTACACAGGGTGGACAAAATAACCACAACACTTGACACATGACATAAAATATGTTCTACTCAAGTATATAATAAAGAGTGGGGCCATGAACAGCTCCTTGTAATGCTGTAGAACTCCTGAGCTATTTTCAGCATGGAAACATTTTTCAAGTATGAAACGTCTTTTTTTTCTTGATGGATGAAGGACGTGGAAATCTATGTTCTGGCAGTTCAGACACCACATATTTAGTCTCTGTGGAGCTGTGTTAGTTTCTTTGAAAAACTCTCATATTAAACTTGATTTTCACACATCTTTTAATGCTGTGGGGAAATTTTGCCTGATGACTTCCTTGGGTAGATGCATTTAGAATAAAGATTTAGTTCATTTTCAAAAAGTTGTGTTGTTTTTCTGTTATTTTGGCCCCCGTTTCTGCACCTAGGACACAAAACAAAGCCATTACCTTCGATTATTCAACTAGAGGCAAGCTGTACTTTTACTTTGAAAATGAATATTGTATACTATGGTACATACATTAATTAACATTGATAAAGGAGTTTTGTGACATTGAAAAGCAAAGCTCAGTCAAGTAGTCGTAGACAAAAAAGAAAAGGCCTTCTACCTTTTTCCCCCATCAGCCTCAGTTACCATTTGTAGTCTCTAAATACTCTTGTCCTACATTTCAGCATCCAGGTACTTTTCAGCCACTCTGACATGTTTCTCCTCCTTGTTTTGGAGGTTTAAATGCAAAGTGATGGAGTGACAAAACACTGTCAATCAAAATGTGTTTCATGACCACTTGAGATTCTTGGCTGGTCTTGGAGTGTGAAAACATCTGAGGCTCTGAAGCCGAGGTCTCAACGAGAGACTGAACAGCAAACCTGACTTGACTGTGAATAGGCCGCGAGATTCTCACTCTGAACTTAAGACTTCTTTTCTTGAGAATGGTCTCTATAAAACGTTGTTTTGCAGTAAAGCTTCAGTCTCATTCCCGTTCCCGCCGAATCGATGCTAAGCTTGTGAATGCCGACAGCCTATTTGTCAAGTCTTTCAATTAGAGTGTATAATGCCACTGTGTTCCTAGCCAGGAATTTGGTTTTTGAGATGTATAAATACACGGGTAAACACTCTTATTTACCTCAGTGTTCTCAAACATAATCACCAGCCTTGGCTCCATGCTCTGTGCCCTGCATGAAATTAGCTTGCTATTGATTCCTTAAACATCTCCCCACAGTTCTCAGCATCACAGGGGCCCTAATTGGCTAAACCGCAGGTTTGGTTTCAAGCAACGTGACAGTTTTGCCCTTAATGTTGTCTACAGCAGAGAAGCAGATTGCAGAAGAACCACTGTGATTACATTATATCAGACCTGTTTATAATCATATTTCACATCTCTGCTTACGAGCTGGAATACAGAGGCCTTGATGTGACATTTGGTGACATTTAGCACTGGAATGTGAATGACTGAGTCTTAACATGAAAGGTCACGCTATGCAAGAGTTTGCCCACTAGATCTGACTTATGTCTACACTTCTGTATTTGTGCACAGAACGTACACAACATTCGATTATTTTGGATCCCTACTGATATGTCTGATTGATTTTTGCCCTTTGAGTCTGTATGTAGTTTTTAAAAGTTGATGCAATCCCATAGTTTCCAAATCATTTCCCAGAAAGGAACTGATATGTAACTGAAATTTCTTAGGAAGGTTTCCTGAAAATGACTATGTAATCTGGTGCTACTTATAGGCAAAAAGTTCAATTGGTTCATAGACAGAAAGAATATTTATATTTATTATATTTATGTTTACGTTTACAGTCTATAATTTTGTAATCCTGATCGTCCATACTGTAATTTTACTATATTAGTTTATTCTGTACACACTACATCTATTGCATGTCTGTGCGTCCTGGGAGAGGGATCCCTTCCTGAGGTTTCTTCCATTTTTCCACACTAAAGGGTTTTTTTTGTCAAGTTTTTCCTTATCCAAATTTGTGATATTGGGCTATATAAATTAAATTGACTTGACTACTTGGATTTAATGGATCTCTTTCAGTTTTTAGGAATTATTTTAAGGAATTTCCTTTGCGAAACATATAACTTCTTACTGAGCACTCTGCTGATATCTTTATTCCAATGCTGTTTGCTGCCTCAGAGCCCTCCACCACCCAAACCTCCTCGTTATGTTTTTGGTATTGTTGACTTCATTAATAATCTTGTATGTGTTTTTTAAAGAGGGATTAGTTCTTTCAGTAACTCCTCGTTGCCTCTTGGACCTTTTGAGATGTCCCTCAAAGAACAGACCCTTTTCCATTAAATCTAGCTGTACAGCCATTTGCTATAAAATGTGTCTCCGACTGAATTGCAATTTAAACAGTAGCAAATTTTAAAAAGTGATTGCAAACTAAATGCGTTCTCCTTTACAATATTTTCTCCTCCACCCACTCCAGCCCCAGGTTCTGCAACATCGCTGTTCCAGGTTGTGGCCCACAGTGTCTTCTAATTGGACAGGGACTGAGGGGACACTTGTGGCTTATGGCGATGACAAGAACAGGAGCGTTCAGAGCCGCGCAGCCTGTGGGACCTCTCGCCACGTCTTCTGACAGAATCGATGTGTGTGGCTGGCCTCGTCGAGGCCACAGGGAGCCTAGTTCAGCAGAACTAATTACTGTTCGTTTTAAAAGTTCATTTGCTGCTGGTTCACTCCTGGTGGGGTTTTTTTCTTTCTGTCTTTCTTTCCCGCGTTGCTTCATTGAGGGAGTTGCCATTATTTTTGAAGTGTTGGCAATCAGAGAGCTCCAGACAGCCCAAATCACTGAGTTGATATGATTCATAGAGGGATTCCAGGGCAAATGACAGACAATAATTGGTTGCTTTGGTAAAGCGGTTATACGGCTGGTTAAATAAAAAACATTTTCACAAGATATTCAGGAAGCAAGAGAAGTTATGTTGAGCTTTTGTTTGTGAATTAATTATTTAAATACTGAAATTATTTCTCAGTCTGTCTGAGCTACAACATAAAGAATAAATCATCTTGATGTGCAATAGCTGTTTTCAGTATCCAAATATAACAACATTTAACACGTTATTTGCAGTGATAAAGCAACAGCTCAGTCATGTCATGGCCTTTGCTCTCACATCAACTCCAGACTGACAGCGTCCAGACTCAGCACCACCTGACGTATTGTTTACTGCCTGACAGCAGCCTGTACTCTAATCTGATGGACGTGCACACACACAAACACACACCCTTCCTCTTATTGGGAATCCAGGGGCGAAGCCTTCAAGCTGGGCTGCACAGCTCTGAGCTGACGCGAGAAGACAGGCTCTTGTAGGTAACGGAGGGGGAGTCGACTGGCTCGGCCTGTGGGGAATCCACGGCAGGAGCTCCTGAGCAGGTAGGGGGCTCACTGCAGCACCCTCCTCCAGCAGGGCAGCTGATAGATTGCAGCGTGCACAGACAAGACATAAGCCAGCGGTAAGAGGTAGTCACAGGATGCTAAATATAGCAGTGACTCGACAAAAATGACCCAGCTTCAAGAGGAGCTACTTCAAAAATGTATCTTTTCAAGTATCATTACATAACAACAGAAGTGTCTATGTTGAGTATATCTATTATATTATACTAAGAACTAATGATATTTTTTATTTCAGTCAGCCAACTCATGGAACAGATTTACAATACAATTACAATTTACAACAGCAATTAGTCGCCTAATTGCAAAGGGTGTATTGAATATACTGTATATTACAGTGAGAGTTTGACGTGTGTGAGAGCAGCAGTGACTCGAGTTATCTTCCTGAACTAGCCGGGCGTTTCTCCATTTACAAAACACTTTCTTTTTTGCTTTTTTTTTTTTTTTTAAACAGGATTACAAACTAATATGCATTATTCAAAACACGACTATCTCATCGTCTATCAATCAAATTACACTGTCATGTCAGAGAAAGCTTACATTTTTAAGTGAAATTGCTGAACCTGCAGCCACTAAAGAAGAAGAAATTGAAGTCTGAGTAGTCTACAGTTTACCAGAAATTCACAATTTATGAATACGGAATTCATTTCAAACATTGACCTTTTCCTTCCATTTGAAACCACAACCTTGTGAAGTTCAAATGTGGAATTTCAATTTCTCCTTCATGACAATAAAAGATGACTGAGGCACCAGCTTGGCTTCTGTAATCCAGTATTTATGCATACTGTTACTCAAAGGCTAGATTATTTTGTATGTTTATATTGTACAAGTAATATATTACTCCCAAAATTGGTGCCACCACTTGTAACTGGGAATAAATTTACCAAACAAAATGGCACACGCTACCAACCTACTCACCGGCTGAAACAGACACACTGTGGGGGTTGACTGTAAAATTTGAAGTGTATATAATTGCAAAGATGGATATTAAAACATTCCTTTGGAATCCAAAATAATCATTACTTTGGGGCTTGGATTGCATTCAAGCATATTTAATATTTCACGCTTAAACTGAGGCACAGCATTAACAAAATCATTTAATTCATTTATTCGGTTATCAGTTAATTCATTCTTGGCAAGGCTGTTTAAATTTTCTAGCTTTATTTTCAGTTATGCCGTCTGAATTGCAAGTGGCTAATGCGCTTTACAATTGGATAAAACACTTAATGTCTTTTGGTGCTCTTTGATGCCCTGAGTTCTTTTATATCCTGTGTGTGTGTGTGTGTGTGTGTGTGTGTGAGTGTGTGAGTGTGAGAGAGTGAGAGAGTGAGAGAGTGAGAGAGAGAGAGAGAGAGAGAGAGAGATCCTCCGAGTTTCCTCACATACGTCTCTATTTAAGGGTGGCAGGGAGACGGTTAATCTCAGGTGGGCTGAGTCCACTGTGGTTTCTGCTTAATTAATGGCGTGCCATCTGTCTGTCTCCAGAGGAGGTAGACCACCAGCTGCTCAGGCTTTGATCTCACCTGTCTGTCTGTCGGTCTGTCTGTCCATGAATGTGTGTCTGCGAGTGTCTGCACGTATGTACATAGGCGTGTCAGTCCTCACCTCCTCATTTCAGAGCTGCTTGAATATAGTGACATCTATTCTTCAGTTTGGGACTCACTTCAGTAACAGAGCAGCAGTTCGGTCTTGCCTTTCTATGAAAACGTAATTCCAGTCTATTTAAATTCTTATTAGTTATAAGTAGGAGCTGCTATAATCAATATTTTATATCAACAATGGATCAAATGACTGCGTACCGTGAAAGGGACTGCTCATAGTGACGAACCAACAGAAAATTATGGCCCAGCTCCCTTCAACTCTACTGAGCGTTTTAGCGTCTTTCAGCTCATTGTTTTTGTTTTACTTCCCGCAGTTCTACTGCTTTTGGTTCTGTCTCACCACAGGCAGCTGTTTCTAGCAACAACAACAACAAAAAAAAAACTCTAATAAACCCACTGTACGCTGCCTGTGCAGCACCAAACAGCAAAAAGACAAAATCAGCAACTAGCTGGTGAACATAGTCGAGCATTAAGCAGCTAAAGAGCCAGATATTTCCCTCAGGAGTTGGTGGAGAGCAACACAGAGCTAAATGAAGAATGAATATTGGCCTCCAAATGTATGCTAATGTTGCTCTGCTGGATGTGTAAATAGGCAGCGTTCACCATATCAGCTTTTTAAGATGATGTCAAAGCTCGTTTACACTCCAAATACAGTCCAAACACATTACAGAATGTACGTACTGAGTGGTTAAACTGTATAAAACGTAAAAATCACATTTTATGAAAGGTAATTATTATATTTGTCTAACTATTTACATCCCTCTTATAGTATTTCTTTGTTTATTATATTACACACTCCATGACCAAAAGTATGAGGACATCCGAACTAAGTGTGTGGACACCTTAATGTTATACCCATGTATGCATGATCATTGAACATCTCATTCTGCAACCATCCCCCCTCCTGGGGTGTCTAAAGTGTTTTCTCAGCTTTAAAGCAACTGAACAGAAAGAAAACGTACCAATTCCACAGTCATTCTATCTTAACATACACTACATGGACAAAAGCACACATGAACATTAACTGTAATTGTTGGACATCTCTTTCCAAAACTATGGACATTAAACATGCTGCTATAACTGCCTCCACTCTTCTGGGAACCTGGCTGCAGGGATTTGCTCCCTTTCAGCCACAAGAGCATCAGAGAGGTTGGACTCTGATGTTGAGTGATGAGGCCCGGCTCACAGCTGACGTCCCAGTTCATCCCAAAGGTGTTTGATGGGGTTAAGGTCAGGGCTTTGTCCAGGCCAGTCAAGTTCTTCTTTAATTGGATCTAAGGGGCCTTGACTAAACCATGAAAGACAATAAGTACGGTATGTACAATAGGCTTGTCCACAAACTTTTGGACATATTGTGCACAAATTATCATATATATCTCATTTACAGTACATGTCTGCACTGCTTTTCTGTTTACATTTAATATTTGGGCTACATGTCTGGCACCAGATGCTCTGTGATACCTTTATTATCATCTTTTACTGTCTCCCTCTTCCATCCATTTTAAGAGTCAGTTAATGCACAGCATCATTAGTCTGTCTCATCATTGATCTCCCTCTTCACTGCAGCCGAGGCCTGAGGACTGTCTGCCGTCACTGATGGCACTGACGTGTCCCCCTTTAAAAGTCAAGGTGAAGCGTCAGGGTCTTGTGTGGGAGGAGAACGCACATCATGAAGCCTGCAGCTCGAAACCGCCTCAGACAGCAGAGGTAAAGCACGCACGGCTTTCACTTCAATCCCGCCTCCCCTGAGACAGCTTAAGGAGGAAGATTCACGCAACAGTTGGAGAAGAAAAGAGGCGATCCAAGTTTGTCATTGAGCACAGTAGAGGTCACTCTGTCCCGGTTTTTAAAAATCTTTTCACCACTGGCTGCATCTTAATTTAAAAAGTGACACTTATTCAAAACCATTGATGGGGACGTAAACAGGATTGTGTTTTAGTGTAACTTCGATATAAGAATGTATCATGTCTTAAATGAATGATTTTGTGTAAAAGTGATTATGATTCAGCCACCAGGGACAGTGAGTTAGTGTCAGAAACACTGTGACTTAAAATAATACCCAGTTATCCTGATCACTAATGGAAATCCATTAGTTATATCCTGTACATATATTTGCTCTCATTACAGTCATTACACCTGCCAAGACTGTCTGACTTAGTAATTGATTGATTTATTTCTGTGTCATGCACTGTAGGTGGCCAGCCCGCACACAATAGGCTTGCATCACATTGTGTCTAATTATTATATTCCTCATGAGACTCACACAAACTAGTGTTTTACCAGGATTTACAGATGAATTGCGTCACATGCTGTAAAATCTGCCTTTTCTCAAGCAGAAATCATCTTTCCTGATCATCCTACTGGGAGAAATATTCCTGGGTTGATGTGATTTTGCTGTAAACTGCACATTTTTAATTATTTTTGGGGCATTTTATGGATTTTTTTTAGAGAGAGGAGAGGCAACAGGCAATGAGGGGAAAGAGATGACATACAACTAAGGTCCCCAGTCGGACTCAAACCAGGGACGGTGCGAGTACATGGTTAGCGACTTAAACCCCTACTCCACCAAGCTGCACGTTTTTACCACATCAATTTAACAGACAAACAAAACACACAATGATTGTGTCTTTGACAGATTGAAGTTGTCGGTAGCCACATTAAATCTGACTTATACCAAATCATAACAAAGTGTTCTTCTACATTATTGAGAAATATATATGTTCTTTCCAATCTATCCAATATTATCCATTATAGTCTATTATTGTAAATTAATTATAAAACACAAAGACAGACTGTTGAGATTCAGGACAGATTAACAGGTGGTCAATTCAAAAACGGTACTCCAAAAATAAATATAAACGTTGGAACACAGTGACCTCCGTCTGCCAATTTTTATGATCAGGCTGGTGAACAAGCCTTCATCAGATCACCATAATGATTTTCCATAATGAAATTCATTTAATAAATTGAATTAATTAATTTAATATAAATGAATATCAGTGAAATCTCTTTATAGATTCAGGGACGAACCCAGTGTTTTAAAAGCAGAGACAAAGATAGATTGTGCTCCAGAAGTAATGAAGGGTTCTTGTAGAATATCTCGCTTTGTTTCCTCAGGATGCATTTTGCATTTGAGTCTGTATTTTTATAATGTATTGCATTATGGAGATGTCCTGCTCCGGAGCAGTGTTGTTTTTGTTTTGATGGATGTGGTAACATTCGATGACAGCGTCTATTTTAAGTTTGTAATATTGTAAAAAATGAAACTGGTGCCACATTCATTACGCTGCTACGATGCCACTGAAGACACTGAGCAAGAATTTTTTATTTAGTTTTATTTTGGAGTGTCGCTATTTGAACTGACAGACTGTAACTCTGCTGGATGATGGATAGTCACTAAAAGTTTCAAAATGAGTTGGAGAGCTTGTGGTTCGGCATATTTACAACTCTACAGCACCCAGAACTCTAGTTTTCAATCTACAGAGACCTGCGGCAGAACGCACGAGTCGTGTATGTTTGTACGTGCAGTATGTTTTTGTTTTTTCACATTGTTTATTGGAGCTGATTTGTCATGAGTCAAATTAAACTAGCTTTCTACATATAGTCTGAGTTATTTAGCTTAGAGCAGGAAACAGCCTACAAACATACTGTGCATCACTCATTACTGATATAAAACACACAGTTGTATTTATTTTGACTAGAACCAGTCTGCAATCAGTACACCTAGGTTCCCACCTTTGCCCGACGCCCGATTGATGATGCACCCGACACCAATGTCTATCCCTGCGGGTGGTGAGCAGACAGGGTGGCAGTTTATTTACTTATTAATGCAAATTTATTTTAAAAAGAAGCAATTAAATTAGTGACAAAAAGTGGATAAAATGTTAAAAATTAGAGGAATGTCTCTTTATGATAGTATATCATAGACAGTACAGTAAGTAATATCCTGTAAAAGTATGTACAATGAAGTAATGTTCTGTAAAGAAAAATACTTATGAGTATCCATTATCAATATGTTGGTTATGTTTTAAATATATCATTTAGTCTTTAAAATGTCAAAAATTTCAAGATCCCAAAAGGCCAAGGTCATGTCTTCTAATTGTGTCTTTTGTCTAATCAACAGTCTGAAACCCCAAAATATTCAATTTGCCATAATATTAAACAAAGAAAAGCAGCTGGAACCAAAGATTTTTGACATTTTGCTTGTCAAATGACTTAAATAATTAATCCATTATCCAAACTGTTGTTGATTAATTTCTGTCGATTAACAAATCCATTAATTGACCAATCATTTCAGCACTACTAACAATAGAAGTTTCAGAAAGAGTATTCTGCAGTATTCGCATGGTGTCCATACATAATAAACTGCAGTGCTGTGTATGTACAGATCAAAGTAATATTGAACTGGGCTCCGGTAGGTAAATCAATCAGTAGTAACACAGCAAGGAAGAAAACTGACTGGAGGATTGTACGTGCAGCTGCTACATACCAGCAGAGTGCTGTTTGAGTGCTATGGTTTCTGTATTGTTGGTGGTGTCCAGTGGGCTTTGAATGGTCTTGAAAATCGGCAAGTGAAAAACAAATCATGTTCTGCCTCTCAGCTCAGCACTGGGGCGGTTGTTTGGTTTTATTGGTCCTGAATCACTCCGATGTAGCAGGAATGACCTTGACTTCACAGCCTCATGGTGCAGATCCATGTGAAGGACAGTTTACACAGAGTGGGCGGGAGCGTGGGGAGCCAAGATATTGGAAGACAACTTCCCTACATCTCTGCATCTGCCCCTTCATTCATTTCCCCTCTCTTGTGACAGTCTTCCATCCAGTAAGAGGTGCAACAAAATCCTCTGTGGGCTTCTCTGCTGTCAGCGTTGTGAAAACAACCACTTGCAGCCTTGTCCTGCAGTGGAACATTAAATTTTGATCACATCAATACAGCCTCATAATTGCATTATGATTGCAAATCACCTACGCTATTGTTAGACAGTCATTGATGAATATGTGAAAGTATGAGCTGCTAGGAGAGTGACAAATGACAGGACTAACAACACAGGCTGACTGCAGATTAGCTGCGGCCTTATAAGGTCAGGAGGAACTGCAGCAAATTGACGAGACACACACACACACACAAACAAACACACACACTGACTACTGCAAATATCCACAGTGGTAATGGGCAGTTTTATCCTATTTATACTTGTACACAACAAGCATGCATTTTGCACATGTGCATGAGGGTGTTTTATTGTACGTTTCTCTGTGACCCACTGCTGGCCTGAGCACAATGACTGGACCCAGTGCACTGACAGGGGGATAAGTAATAGCTCCACTATGGCCGCCAGCCTATACAATCATCCCTGCTATTGCCTCCACTGATTTATTGAAAGACAACGACCTTTGGTTCCACTGAGCCCGCTGCCTGGCCCGGCTCCCAATGCATGTATTGTTTTCCGTTTTAGTGCCACATATTGCCATGGGGGAGACACTGCGGCCCTGAGCTGGAGTCCCTGTCATTGCTGCAGATGCGACTGCGTGTGCTGTTAATAGAGTGGTCACAATAAATTATACGACACCTTTGCATTGCCGAGTCCAGCCCGTATGACTGTTGACGAAGTAGAGACGGTGTACTGTGAATTTAATTTCATTTTTGTCAAAACATTTCAGGAATTATAACAGTGTAATGTTATTTACAACACACAACCTCAGTGAAAGACACTAATATACCACAATGGTATTTCATCAATTTTATTTCTCGGGTGAAATTCCTCTGATTGATGGCTAATGTTTTAATTAAAATACGTTTCAATTATCCCAGTTGATGGAGTACGGATATAGTGCTGTGGTAAATCACACAAACGGTGAACTGGACTGTTCTTGAGACGAAACTAAATCACCTCCCAGTCATATTTTGCATCTCAGAGTGTTTGTTAATTTATATTCCATTTCGCTTTGTCTGGACAAAATGCTTTATGGAAAGGGAAATATTTCCACCGGAGCCAAAAGTTGCTTCCTGTGCACACACCTTCATCAATCGCTTCACGGTGGGTGAAAGTGCTGCCAGGAGCAACCATGCTGATAGAATAATGTGGCTTCAAGCAGACATTGATACTAATACAGCAAATATGAGAGTCTGTGCTGTAAAAGAGGGAAATGTGGAAAAACAGAGATTATCTGGCCCAGTCAGTGTAATTTCAACTATTACCTTCTCTATTCAAATTGATGAGAGCTCGTCTACAGAATGAGGTTAAAAGGACACAGGAAGAAAAAAAAAAAAAAGAATAGAGCTGTTAAATGGGAGGAGAAGTATCATTAACCACAGTAAATTTACAGTTGAACGTTTCTCTTAATGGTTTCCTCAATGTTACTCAACATCGAAACAAAAGAAGTCTCCTGAATAATTTCACGATACTACGGGCTTTACGTTATCGCCATCAGTTTGAATTATTTCAATTTGGTTTTTGAGAAATCCTGTCCTTGGTATGGCAGATGGCTTTCAAGTCATAGTGAAATGACATTTAGAGCTTCTTCCGTAATGTCACATATTTCCCGGTGAAACAGAATATGATGGCCGGGCATAATTACTTGAACTAAACCTTCAGATTTGGCTGGACCGCTCAAACGTGGGCCTGGTTTAGCAAATTCGGCACGATACAGAGATGTAAGTGACTGCTAGCCTCCGTCAACACCTCCCTCACCCCCCATTGGTGGCGGAAGAATGACAAATTAATATATTAGACAACAACCACATTCTTTGAAAATATCAAGTTTTATGCAAAACATCTCAACTACAACGCCAAAGATCATCATCATCGACCAGGGTTACAATTTCCCCCTGATGTACAACCATCTGTTATCACGTGACCGAAGTTCTGGAAATTGACAAAACAATCTTAGCTCAAGGTCCACTTTATTTGTAAAGTTCATGTGTGTTTTTTGCACTAGAAAACACGTTCTACTGATGAGGGCGCAGGGTTAGAAAACACTTCTCTCCTTATGTTTGTATATACACAGGTTTGTATCTTTGATTTTTTAATTAAACACACATTTGCTCATGACGATTCAACCAGGACAGTTTCATGTCCATCCAAGCCTTGGAAGAGTTCCAACTACCAGTCACCTAACATTACCAATGCAATGAGCTGAATATGACTTTTACCTCCAGAACCCTAGGCATCCGAAACAACTGCTCCTTCTTTGCTACTCTACAAGAATTATTTAAGGTTTTAGGGCTCACCAAAAAGTGGAATGAGAAAGAGAGAATATTGAGGAAGAGGGGTAGAGTGAGAGTGAAAATCCTCTGTCAGCTTACATATCGAGGTTATGTTCTCCATCAGTGGGTTTCAGGGATTGAGGAAGGAGAGAGAGATCCAGACTGCTGGGCACAGGAGCTCAGAGGGGTGACGTGGGAGAGCGCGCACACACACACACACACACACACACACACACACACACACACACACACACACCTCATCTACCTCTATCAACTCACACCTGTACTTATTTTTCCGCTGTATCCCTCCACTGCTTTCTCACTTTCTCTCTCGCTTTACACTTCACCTCTCACTCACTCACTCAAATGTTTTGTGCTCTTTACTGACTCCATATTTCCCTACTGTTATTTTAAATTCATGTGCTTCATAAAATCTGTTAGATCGACTCAGGAAGCATACGAAATGTGTTGTTGTTTGTCTGCAAACAAACAACTCATCTGACGGTTAGCACTGAATACTGAACACTCTGTATGTGTTTGCCTGTTTCTGTTTCTCTCTGGGGTGAAAATGCGGTTGGTAAAGAGTGACTGGGTGACTGGGTGACAGGTGAGCGGAGCGGAGCCTCATAGGTTCATTACCGGCTGGCAGAGTGGAGCACTCCAGGGCACGGTGGTTGGAGGTAACGCTTCGGGCATCCTCATCAACATCCTGTCACCTCCATTTTCATACTCTTAGGCTTGGCACAGCGGCTGACCCGGTCCCCCCCGGGGGAAACTGTCTTCCTGAACAATAAGTCAGCACCTGGTAGCAAGAAAAACAGTGTGTTTGTTTAGTCACAGAGAAAATGAAAAAGCGTGACGTCAGCTGACCTTCATGTGAATTTGATACGCAGTTTGCAATGAACAGCAGGGTAGGACTGAACGTCATTGTATGTTTGTGCTAAAGGATGTTCTACCACATTTCACCTCTTTCTAACAGTGAAATAAACCGTTTTCACACATCAAATACGTCGTATTGCTGGCTTTATGTATCCGTTATGGCCTTTAGCTTCCATATAAAGGTCTGCATTACATAACTGTTCTGTAATGGCAATAGTCAATGTTTTGATATGCGACAAGATCATTGTGAATAGAGCTACAATGCTTGCACGATTACGCAGGAGGCACTGATACAAAGGAAGGGGAGAGTTCTGTCACAGGCAGCGTCACCGGTGGATTTTCAAATTTATTTTGCAGTTAAACGAAAAAGAAAAAGGTTTTCTGTAACTTAATTGACCAACATGAACTTGCTCAGGGATGCTCGCCCCCTTTTCTCACTAGTCTAACCAACCCTGTAGATCCTCTAATACATGTTTTCATCAATGTCATCATTTATTAGATAGATTGTAGACTTCTGGTGCCCACTATATACAGTCCAACAGCACACAAACTTTTTTGTACTCTTTTGCCCCTACACTGCGAGGGGGAAAAATGAATGAAAACACCAATTTTTTAGCCATGCTAGTGACGTGGCTCTAAGGGTGGCAATAGTGGTCTGTTGTCCCGTCCACCACTTTTGGTCCAAACTGAAATATCTCAACAACTATTGCCATGAAATGTTGTACAGACACTTATGGTCCCCAGAGAAGGAAGCCCACTAATCACTTTTGTGATCCCTAAACTTTTCATATAGCGTCAACATCAGGCAAAACATTCTATTTGTCCAATACTTTATGACCAAGCAACTGCAAAATTCAATGCTAATTGGCAAATGTTAGCATGCTACCACTGTAAGATGGTGAATCTGGTAAACATTACACCTGCTTAGTATCAGCATGTTAGTGGTGTCATTGTGAGCATATTAGCACGCTGATGTTAGCATTTACCTAAAAGCACCGCTGGGCCAAAGTACAGCCTCATAGAGCTGCTAGCATGGCTGTATTATTTACTCTTTTGCCCTGCACTGTAGCCGGAAAACATTTTTGGGGGACCATTTTATGACTTTATTGATAGAGAGAGATGACACGAACTAATGGGAGAGTGATGGGCAAAGACATGCAAAAAAGGTCCATGGTCGGACGCAAACCAATTATGTTGCAATTCAACCCTTGGCCACCAGGGCGCCTGATGAAAACACATTTTTGTAGACTGTCCCGACATGAGAAGAAACTCCTGTACAACTTAAAATTGTCCAATTCACAGTATTTTGTGGTTTATTAAACTAATTTTATTACTTTCATGGATAAGAGATGATGATTATGCTGCTGTTGGCTTTATGTTAATGTGACAGCATTCAGATGAGACCTGTTCTGTGCTGGAAGTGTTACATAAATGTTATGATGTCTGACTTTGTAAGATTGCTGTGCAGTCACTCAGACGCTTATACAAACATGAGAACAACATGGAAAATGACCAGCACATTTATGTAATAAAGTGTTAGTCACGGCTGCAATCCTATTAACTTTCCCCATTACTAGCACGGTCTGATTTTCTTCTTATTGTCCACACAGACTAGCCAGTTAGGGCTCTTAATTTCAAACTGCAATCAAAAGTAGGTTTTCCAAGGGCTTAACTTCAGAGGCGAAGCCTCTGAGAAGTTCCCCAGACAATTTCACTGCAGTATGAGTGTACTTTTCACTGTTATCTTCGGGTAGAAGAGGTAGGAGAAGGAAGTCATGCAATATCAGTCTGCAATGTGTTTAGCTGAGGGTAAGAAATAGCCAGGCTTGTAATTGCTTTGGGACAAGCTAGGATGGTTCCTCTGGCAGTAGGAGATTTTCTTTTGGTCAACCATGAGGGCAATAAGACCGATAAGAAAGAAGGGAGAGAGACCGACTGAGAAAGGAGAGAGGGAGGGAGATTTTCTGATTTTCTGAAGTGTTCAGATGAAATAGAGGCATTATCGTCCCATGAGGTTACAATGAAAAGCCCACAGCTGGTTGCCCTTCCAAACTCTGAGGTTTAGGAGAGGAAAACACATAACAGTGTGAAGGAAAAAAAAAGGAGAAAGAGTTTCGATTTCTGAGTGCATTTCGGCTCATGAGCATCCTTTACAACTGTTTGTCCCCAGCTTGCGGCGACTGTCAGACAACCCTCAGAGGAGTCATGTCGCAGTCTTGGATTTTCAGTGTTACTATCAACAGCTTTTCTCTAAACGACTTCACTTCTGTTTCATTACCACTTCTCTACAAGATAAAACCTGCTGAAAGATACAGCCAGAGAGAGTGAAGCACCTGCAGCCACTGATGTGGTCGACTGTCTCCTACAGTGGTAATGTACATTACTTGCACTTGTCAGTACAGAGCTTGTTTACAGTCTCTAAGGTGTGTCCTTTAATTAATAGCTCTAGGGCTGTTCTGGGTGTTTAGCTGTCTGAAGTGGGAATGAGTTTACAAAAGTGGATCAGTAGAGGAGACTCTCCACCTCTGCAGCAGGGATGTGGGTTAGAGCTGAAACAATGTCATTAATCGATAATTACTTTGATAATCGATCAATCTTTAGTCATTTTTTAAGCAAAAATATGCAAACACTCCTTTGTTTCAGTGTGTTTTCAGCTTGTCTTTGTCTTATGTGATAGTAAACTGAAAATCTTCAGGTTTTAGTGTTGGTTGGACAAAACAAGCAATTTAATGGCATCACCTTGAGCTTTAGGATATTGTAATTTGTGGGTATTCTTCACTATTTTTTCATCAGATTAATTGAAAATTAATATAATTGTTAATTCCAGCTCTAAAATGAATACCAATACATTATTCAGATATACATGTAAACAGATAATGAATCTGACATTTTTCCAGTTAGACATTTTTCCTTTTCTAGTTAGCAAAGGCTTTCCATTATGCAGATTTGTCAAATTGTAAACAAATGTGCTACAAACAGGGAGATGTAGATATAGGTTCAAAATTCAGACATTTGACTAGGTTCCTCCTCAACAACTTTTAATCAGCTTTCAAGATAAAGATAAAGCTTGACTGATATTGCGCCGGTGTTATTTTTACCTCATGATCTGATATTGAAGCCTGGCACCTTGCGTTACATGCAGTAGAGAGAAACTGACGAGCTGAATTTAGGGACCGTCTCAAAAGTGCATGCAAATTGTCCAAGAGAGCTTTCAGATTTTTATCAAAAGCTTTCTCTTTTTTTTTCATAAAAAAAATTCACACCAACTTTACATTCATCTGGACCTCATCCCATTACAACCTCCAGTTTTTAAAGAGTAACTTCACCCAGTCTAATAATGTGGCTTTCCCTGCCAACTAATGGTGACAACACGCTTTTTCCACAACCTGTGCAGCGTGGCACTATAGTACCAAGCTACATCACAGCTGGGTGTGGTCACAAGTACAACAGAGAGCACCAAACCACACCCAGCTGTGATGTTGGGTGTGGTCAGAGGTTTGAGAGACTTGTACCTTTACTTACTTAAAGTGTAACTACACCCTCAAATCCGCTAGAACCCTCTTTCCCAGCAAATTAAAAAATGTGGGGAAAAAAGTGAAGGAACAACAACTGTAGGAGGCGTGGCCTCATGGCTACGTAGTGTGTGGGTCAGGGGACATGGGGAGACTGACTGACACTGATTAGAGTCTTTTTTTATATAAATTTCATGACGTAGTAAAGTCCCAACTGGTTGACTCTATGTCAGCATTGGCCTCGCAGGTTCAGGGCTGATTTAAAACAGTAGATGGCGTGTTGAGCCAATTTCAACCCGTGAAATGCAGATTTTTATAAATTTGGTAAGAAATGTCAATATTAACACCAGCATTGATGTGTTTCATCACAGTACAGTCATATCATTGAGTTTACAACTCAAAAACACGTTTGTACCTCGTGCAGTACCTCTTTAATGGATTCATTTAGGCACAAGGTTAAAATATTTTGTTATTTAGTATATTCCATTGGCAACTAAACATACGCATAAACATATTGGCAGCAGGAAACACTTAACATAGAAAATTTACATATAATTATACACAATTTCAAAAATTCCCGTCTTTCCAGCCTTGCACACGTCTGGTATAAATCTGAGATACAAATACAGACATTTTTGTTCAATGAACTGATACAGATAGTAGCATTGCTACACCCCTGCCCTGTAGGTACCAGAGAACATCATATCTAGGATGTAGCTTTTTGTAGCCCATCTGGTGTTCATTTGTGCTAAAATGTTCTCTTTTTCTTTGGCAATGTTCCTGGATGCATAATATCCTAATGAGATACAACAATCTTATTAAACCAAGCATATTGTTGCCTAGAGGCACTGACTCGACATAATTTTTCATCCCTTTGTTTTAAGCTCTTATTTTGTTATTTTGTTAAGAGTTCAGCAACATATAGAGCAGGTATTATCATTATAAAGACCGGCTCTATATGAAAAGTGCCCTGAGATAATTTCTGTTATGATTTGGCAATATATAAATAAAATTTAATTAAAAATTGAATTGAAATTCTCATACTGAACTCTATTATGTTGTTCTCTGGCATTTCACGCTATAACCGAATGCCCTATACACCTCCTGTTGCAAAACATTTACTCTGCCGGTTGCTTTGCTCCAGCAAATCATAACAAATGTGCACGACCACATCATCTACAGTAATGCCCCTGTTTCTTTGCCTCCTTGTTCTATGCTTTATTTCCCCAAACACTCATTTTCCAGTTGGGCAGTTAATTGAATTCGGTGCTGGGTGTAAAGTAGTGGGTCCTTAGCCACAGTTGCCTGCTCGCAGTGCATGAGGTAACCGAGGTTAGATTAACTAAAGCCGGGCTCGGATAGAGGTGCCAATGGTGCATAGATACACCCACTGGGTAACTGATCATGATAGTCCATGCTGGATGCTCAGAGTCGCTACTGGCTCTTAACACAGATACAGGAGTAAATCAGCTGCTCTGTTGTACAAAAGGAAAGTTTAATTCTCATAACTCAGTGAGAAGCTTGATTTGCTTTTGGCTATAGTGAGAGAAGATGGATAAATGCAGCACATACAGATGCTTGATAGTCTTAATACACCAAATGATCCTGCGGTGGAGACAGTATGCCTGGAACAAATGGTCCCAGAGTATTTAATGTGGCATGTTAAAAAAATAATGTCTGCAGCACAGCATTACAGTCAGTATAATATTGTCCTTCTTTTTAGAGCACCACTTAAAACTCAAGTGTTTCATCCCCGACAGATCTGGCCCTGCATGTCCCTTTTCATCACAGTACAGTTCTTTTGAAATATTCATATATGCATTTTATTTTCATCTTCCAAATTCACCACTGAAACTACAGCGGTGCAAAGAAAACTTCAAGAACCCTCCTAGAAGTCAGCAGGCACGCAGAATAATGCTGCATCCGAGCCGACCTTACTGATGGCTCCGATAGTGGCTTTAAAAATAGCCCTGGCTGTCCGCCTCTCCCTCCTCACTTCTCACAACACGCCACTGTCAGTGTGTCGCACCTGCTGTGGTGAGACCATTGCATAACCATCTCTGCTCATGCAGAAGATCAGCATTTCTCTCCAGCGACACACACTGAGCGCGTGCGTGTGTGTGTGTGTGTGTTCTCTAAGGCTTCTAACAGAGAACAGTAGAGGACACTGAAGGTCAATACACACATTAAACAGGACCAAATGCACATTTGTTTTTACATATAACTATGTACGATACAATCTTTTATCATGCTGCGTATACTGTGCGATGTCCTCAACGAAAGGTTAGGACGTCCTTTCACAGGACAGATCACAGTGCTTTCGGCAAGAACATTGTGCCTTTATAGTATTTACATTATGAGTTTCATGGTGAAATAACTTCATACTTTTTTCTGGGAGATCTGTAACATTTAAAGCTGGAATTGGAAATACAGAAGGAATTGGATCCATCTACGAATTATTGTTTTATAGACTAGCTGAGCTGCTTGCGCAGTTCACAAGGAAGAGGGGTGAATAATCATTACAATCAGCTGTAAATGGACTTTACTTTTCAACCTTAACGGTTCCCAAAGCGCTTACAGATTGGTCTCATTCACACAAACATTCACACACAGATGGCGACAGAGCTGCAAGGTGCTGGCCTCCATCGGGAGCAACTCAGGGTTCAGTGTCTTGCCCAAGGACACTTCGACACGTGGACAGGAGGAGCCAGGGATGGAACCGCCAACCCTGAGATTAATGGACGACCCGCTCTACCTCCTGAGCCACAGCCGCTTTAACAAATTAACTGATTGTTAAATTAAAGCTGAAATCTGGAGTTATTTGGCAGAGTTGTTAAGGTAGTTGTTATGTATGGCCAACGCAGCAGTCAGCCTTCCTGCAAATAATGTACCACAGTTTGTGGCATTTTCACTAACAGGCCAGAAAAACAAGCTAAAAAGGAGCACCTCTACTAACGCCCCCCCCCCACCACACAGATGGAATATCATTAAGACACACACACATTTAATGTGCATTATACATTTACACTGGTGGACACAAGAAGCTGTAAATTCAGATTCAAGAGACAACAGACAAAGCAACTAACCAATCCAATAAAAAAATAGCCAAAAAGCAAGTTACAGAGGCATTATTTTATTATTTTATTTTATGCCTTGTGAGGATTTATTCAGCTTTAAATCAGTTGTTCAGTGTGTTGTACCACTGCGATTAGTTCAGGAAAGGTCATGTAAGCAGAAAATGTCAGGTACAAGAACTAGCCACCACTGATTATAAACAGACTGAAGAGCAAACCAACTTCAAATTTCCGTTGATCAGTCATGCATGTATGTCATCTTATGTGTGCCATTTACAAGAGGCAAACAAGCACAAACACACACAAAATACACAAAAAGGAAGAGTGAGTGAGTGAGTAAGTGCGTGAATAAGAAAAGCAAACCACAGCAACTGCAGGGCAAACTAAGAATGTTCAATTTTACAGGATTTAAGACAAGAAGTGCTTTCAGCATTTATAAGGAAAGACAAATTCTCCTCGCTTTATGGGGAGAACCTGTAATAAAACAAAAAATAATAAATAGCACTTGTGCTTTGATAGCCTGCCTTGACTTTTAATGCTGACTTTAATTGCACTGATTTACTGAGTAAACTTATCTATAAACTGTTCTAATGTGGCGTTCACACCAACCATTAGCTCTATCCATTTAATGTAACTGTAAAACACTTTAAATGGTTTAATGATCTCTGTTACGGAGATGCTGAGAAATGTACTTGACTGTTCGACTTAAATCTTAGCTCCACGAGTCACAAGTAACTTTTTCTACTTCAAATGTTAAGTGCTACTCATGATTCATGCTATAGCTTGTGATGATATTTTTGTAAATGTCTTTGCAATGACTGAAAACAATGAAAAGTTTTGGTAAAATTTAAAGTTTGGTTAGAATACACTTGGATTTTTGAGTTTTGAGTTTTCTCCACTTGTACTGCATGATATAATTTCTGCATTTTCCTAGGGTAATTATTAATAATTGATGAAATATAACATTCACTCAAGTGTAGCCTGTTCAGAAAAGAATATGAGCTTTTTACTGAAGAATCTAAACTACAAATTTTCACCATTTCAGTCAACATAATCTCTCTCTGCATCTATAGGTTCATCTTCAGAGGAGCTGCCTATAAATTGATCGAGTTAAATGACCTTTTTCTCTTCAAACACTTCTTTAAATGCTAACTTTTAATAGGTTTGAGGTACAGACCAAGGTTTTGACTGCAGACTGAAAGTATGAAAGTCTCCTTTTACGAGATTTTTGAAAACTTTTATATCCTTTTTAATGATTTCTTTCTCTCATTTTATAGTTGTTTTTGTTAAGTTTGTTTGACCTACTTAATGTTCCTCTTAATGCATACTGAGTAACACCTTTCATGTATTAGGGTGTCTCTATTTCAACACTACAAAGAGCTTTGGAGGCGATTTTGTATGCTGTAAGAACAAACATAATACACTCAACTGGTTTGATGTCTGACTGACTGAAATGAGATGGATTTGAAATTGCACTCCAAGACGTCAACTGCGAATTGTGTGAGCTGTGTTTGCTGTGAGGTGTAGCGAGTCAATTATAGCTGGGGTGCTGGGCAACAGCGCTCACTTTCAATTACTGTTATCACTTGCCTTTAAAGATGCGCGCATCAAGAGCCAATGCAGCCTTCAACCAAACAGAATGGCTTCGTAGGTCGATGCACAGATAGAAGAATGAATGGCTTCGATAGTGAATGGAGCTCTGTAGTGAAGTTAAGAAATAAGATGGAAGTTTCATAACCTTTTGTGATCCTTTGCCGCTATGCTACTAAATTGACTAAAAGTTCAACTCTAACTTTTAGATTGTATTCTCCAAGATTTGTTGCAAGAAGCGTTACCTTTTACCGTAACATACATTGAACCTTTTCATTGATTCCCCTAAGAGGAGGGCCTGTAGAGGCAGACAGAATGGATACCGACTCTGTGGGATCAAAGTTCATGATGTTGGGAGTGACCAATAGTTTTCTGAAAATTACCAGAGTCTCTGCCACAGCAGGAGTAGCTGAAGGGGTTGATTTAGAAGAACAAACATCAACAAGAGGGGTTTGGGCTTTAGGTTCAACTTAAAGAGAGATGGACATCTGTGTCACTATATCCTTCATACATAATAATGTACATCAACAGTGTTATTTTGGAGGTCAATGCACTCAATGGCCTCATGTGATGTTACAACTTTGTACAGTGGTCGAATGAAATGGGTTTCTACATTTTCTCAGTTAACTGCAGTTTGTAACACTCTCTATGGCAACCTTAAAAAATACACAAATTCTGCAAAATCAAACTGTGTTGTTGTCCCACTGCTATGAAATTTTACCAAAATACTTGATACATGATACTGCAGAAAGGTAAATGTTCTTCATTCAAGGTTCATTCATGACCTTGGAAACAGCAGCTTTACAAAAAAACACAAGGTCCAACTTACTAATTGTTTCCAACAATTTTTAGTAAAATTTCATAGCACATACAAAACATTTTTTTGTTTTGGGAAATGTGTTTGATAGGAGGAGTGAGACATGCTGCTGACAAACCAGCAGTCAGGTATGAGTATGCACAGTGAGGATTGTCGGGAACAGGTAATTTGAAAGGAGTTCTGTGATGTAGTTGAAGAGTGTGGAAAGAGAACTTTAAGTTATTTTATGATATTTCATGGAGACATGTACAATTTCAAAGGGTCACCAGGATGTCACTATACATATTCCAGATTCCTCTACCCGAAAGAGGCAGAGCACTGTGGGTGAATTATTGCCAACCAGTTTGCTCACCGCAAGCACCATTTTGTGTCTATTTTGTTGCTGATGGAGCAAAACTAGTTATGTACACTGGATGAAACTTGCTACATTATATTGCACATAAAAATGCACACAAATCCCTTAAATTAGAGGACCAGATACACCTGTTCCTGTTGTCTTCATGGATTTCATCAACCATAACAGTGTTAATAACAGCCTGCAGACAGCTGTAGGAGACAAATTTCTATTAAAACCCATTAATGTCATCTAGTAGCTTAAACACTCAGCCTTACTGGCATTATTGCCTTAAATGCATTCTAGTTACATTTTGAATCTGCATGTAAATTGTTGAAGAGGTTATATTGAAGTGAAGCAGGCATGCACAAAACACATCAAAAGAGATAATAGGATCTTTATGGGGTGCCTCGACCACCTGCAGCCATGACAGCAGCATAGAGCGCCTGTCTTAAGATGTGGTGAGAATAGGCGAAGGGAGAGGTGCAAGTTTTGAAACCACAAGCACTCTGCACCTCTGAGTATGTATCAAGAATCGCCTCTAGTGAGCTCTCCCACCTGTTTTATCGCAAGCAATGTTATGGTGAGCGGTGAAATTGCCAAACAGGAGCGGACAAGAAAAATAAATCTGGTTGCAGCAAAATAACCACAATGCACAAGGTCACTGTTCATCAACACAAAAAGAGACAATCTGTCTTTATCCAACTGCTCTGGTTGTAAACTGACAGATATGAGATATGAGGTGTACATAATAAAAAACGCTATTGTTGTATCTCTTGCTCTCTCTCTCTCTCTAGCCCCAACGCCTCCATCCCCCTGGTTTGGCTATTTCAAAAAGAAAAAAAAAATCCTAATAATAATCAATATGTAAATACAGTTGCTTGCCCACCAAACAGAGATGTAACTGGAAGCTTCATTTCCCAGCTACACTATGAATGTCACAAATACCTCCAACATTTTCATCATTTTTACAGGTTTGTGGGGAACCATGAAATGAGGAGGATTTGCAAAAGAACAAATTTAAATTCGAACCCATGCAGCCCTGGAATGATGTATTTTCAAACAGATCTCCTAATCTTTCCTCCTGATCTTTTAACCACTGGGGGGTCTTGCAAAATGTTGCTGTCTGAACGAAGGTGGTTGATGTAACTCTCCAGGCAGGGCTCATTTTAACTCTTAAACGTAACTAATGAAATTTTACTACTCCAGTATAACGTGGACAAAGTTATGTAAATGTTCCCGATGTTCTCAGCAGGCACCGTGAAGTTAAAATTAAAATCAAAATAAAAGAAACAGCTGTCATAATAGGCAGAGAATAAGGAGCTATGGTGAACAGGACAAACAAACAAACAATTTATCTGTCCAATGAGGTGTTGGAGGCGACAAGAGGGAGCGTGGTGATTATTTCAAATGAGCTTATTTATTGCAGTCATCCATCAGCATCGAGGAGCTGTGTTTAAACTTTTGTCTGTTCGTGTTGGCCCACAGTCCCAAAAAGCAGATATTATTGAAACACCACCAAATTTCCATCTAATCTTATTTAGATGACAGAGCGCGCTGGCTCAAAGTAAAGTGCTGGCTGAGTCGAGCACCATTTCTTATATTAGTATGCCCTCAGTAATGTTCACATGAAAGAAATCTTAGTTTTTTGTCAAATTTGTCATGTCTTCAAAGCTACCTTGACTAAAGAACAGCCTCAATACATGGCTCTGCAAGTTGAATTACTGGTATTTCTATAAACCTGAGAATAGGTGCCATGAGGTCAATTCAGCTGACATTGAAACGGTATGAAAAGGAGCTGAAAGCGTCAGATCAGGGAGCAGAAACGAGAGTGAAGACCTACAAGCCCTCAAAATTACAAACAACAATATACGTTGTCATCCTGCCAATAGGGATGTCAGATCATAAAAAGCTTCTACTTGTCGTTCTAAACGGCATGGACAAACATTTGTCTACGGCGGCCCTGAGAGCTCAACGCACTGCAACTTAAGAAAACACATTCAAATAGACAAAACACAAGCAAATTAAGAAAACATCTTCACCAATTTGGCAACATATGCGCATCCAGACACGGCTGGGACACGCACGAGCATATTGCAGAGCAGTGTGTAACAGGTGGAGAAGTGAGTGCAGAAACATTACACCTAAAAGTCCACCAGTAATGCTTTGCTTACCACCAACACAGCATGCCAAAATGGCTGCATGCGATGGATATTCCTTCCCTGCCACTGCACTCAGGTCAGCTGTATGAAGATGGTCAGACTCTCCAACAGTACCACAGAGATATAAAACTGTTATGAGGATATGCTGAAAAACAAAGGATCAAATCACTCTGAATGGTTGGCATTGTGTTTTTTCCACCACAATGGTGAAGGGATTGTTGTTCTACTAAAAACATACCACATAATCTAATGTAAAAGGATAACATCAGACATTTTTAATAAATGTCATCTTATGATTAAATCATCCACAGTTCTGTTTTTAAAATCAAACTTAATTTATGATGAGTAATCCCGGGAATCCTGGGGAAAGAGTGATATATTATCGTGAAGTAATAATTTTGTAATCAGGGTAAAACCTTCAACCCGAGGCCTCCTCAGCCGATGATTTGAATCATCAACATTTAGCGGGCAGGACTAGTGGTGATGACAGTCGTATAGTTCCAGTTTGAGTTTATGACAGGCTTCGGACAACAAAATGTGCAGCTGGGATTCACACCAACACTTTAGGATACAGTTACATTGAAGGCGATGGCTTTTTCGGAAAGTGGCTGTTAAAACAGTAAAATGTTCAGGGAGAGAAAATGTGTGTTTGAACAAAGCAACAAACAAATGTGTATGAGAGTAGGCCAAAACTAAAGTGGTATATTTTTTGTAATAAGTGAACATTACTGTGCTGTTTTGTACTCGCAAGTGTTGCCATTATTTTGATATCACTCCTCGCTGACAGCAGCTCCTAAATGCCCAAAATAAATAAGCACTGGATGGTGTACTAGAACGACTAATTCTCCTGAATAATTCAAAACAAACAAGAGACACAGGATCTGAGTTTGTTCTGTGCGATTCTCCAAATTCTAGCAGCACAACAAAAGACCATCTTGGCAGCCTGTCGGTCTATGTTACATCATCCATTACAGGCCTGGGGATCACACATAACTCTAACCACTGTTTCAGTGATCAGGTCAAGAAGGTTCAGTCCTCTCTCCTGCAGCTGATGAACATCTCTGAATAAACTCTGGTCTGTCCTTTACAGACTTTGAGAGGGTTATCGATGCCTTCATCTCATCTTGTGGGCTACTGTAAACTCTACTTTGACCTCAGTCAGACTTTGTTCTCCTGTCTGGTGGAAAATGCAGCTGCAGGGCTTATAACAAACTAAAAAAATTGGACTTTTCTTCTGGCTGGTGATTCATTTTGGAATTAAGAATCAATGTGGTAAAGTCCCATCATAACAGGGTTTGTGTTCTCTCTCATATAAGTCTTCAATTTTAACGCATTGAGTCTTCATTTATACTTTAATTATTGCTTACTCAAGCAGTACACTTAATCGCCTTGTTTGACATGTTTGGGCTGCTGTGGTACTGTAAGACACAGGTAAAGAGATTAGAGGCTTACATTTGATTAAGGAAACTCGATAAGATAAATATCACTGCACTCTTTTCTGCAGTAAAATATCTTGTATGTGCCCAACAGATTTGAAATTATTGATATTCACTCGGAATAAGCACTACAGCTAATTACTTGTTGCAAATGGCTTTCAAACTCACTAATGAACTGCTGTTGCAGAGTGTACTGGCATAGCAGCCATATTTACTGATATCAATCATGGTGAAATTGTGCAGTTGGAAACTCATACTAGTGCCAAATTAGTGAGTTGTTCATTTGTGTTTTCTATCTTTTGCAGACATTTCAGCTTCTCAGTATTGAAGAGTTTCTAAATCTTGTTTATAAGGAATACACCAAACTGGTTTACTAACTTCAATTTAATTAAGCTGGAAGTTGAGGCTGTGAAGTTTATGTATTTCCTTCATGGTTTTGCTGACCTGGAAAGGACAAAATCCCGAGTTCATTAAAAAATAGCTCATACGCACATGTGCATGAGCAGACACACACTCAGATGTATCTAGACTCTCACACACAGTCAGATGCTCTGAAATCATTGGTGCAATTCTGTCTAATTGTTTGGATGACAAGGCTGCAGCTAATGGGGAATGAATATGATTAGCTTAAATGATTTTGCTCACATCAGTCATTAACATGAAACAGAGTCAAACCAATTTACTGTGGAGCTGTACTCGTCAGAATTCAATGAAATGGAAAAAATTGAATATTAATATTAGAATATCAGTGATTTTTCTTTCCATTTCATCCACAAGAGACAAGAGTGTCATTATTAAGCCAAATGGTGTGATTTCAGTTATAGACTCAGAGTTGAAACAGCTTCAGTGAATTTCATTTCCATGGAAAACTTACAACCAGAGCACCTACTCAAGGTTTGATTACTGCCACTTCCCCTTGATTTCTTGTAAACTTGTGATTTTAAAAAGGCACCTGCAGAAGATACACCTGTCTCCGCTGCAAATCAGTCACATGGAAAATTGTCAGTACTGTTGGTATTCAATCTGTTTGTTTTTTGTCTCTCTTCTGTGTGTTCAGACTAAATTTGTGTGTGTTTTTAGGCAACCCAGTCTCCTAAAAATTACAATATTAATAATTTGCAACAGAAAATATGTTTTAAAAGAAAAGTAATGCCACCCAGATTACATTTCTTTATCAAGATACTGAATAATTACTTTTTATTAACATACATGTTAAGTCACAAAGTCTCATACAGAACATATCTGCAAAATATGCACTGACGTATTTAATTTGTTTTCCCTATGATTTCTGCTCTTGCAATACAATATTTACTCGTAGCAACTAAAGTGTGATTGTTTTTTATGAATGTGTTTCGGCACTAACAACGCTTGTTTAAGGGTAGTGAAAGAACGTGGTCTTGGTTAAAAATGTAAAAAGTCAACTGTGACATGAGACATGTTTTCTTTTTCAATACTTAACCAAAACCATGATCTTTCTCTCACCTTAAACACATTGGAGGCAGAATGCAAACCCACTTTGTACGGTATTGTGGGGCACAAAAACATATTTTTGCCAGTGAACATAATCCAGACACCTATTACATTTCCTCCAGAAAGTATTTGGCAAAACCACTTAGTAGTATATAAGCATATTTTATTTTAGGGGACAGCGTTGCTCAGTGAGTCATGTTCTGTCATCCGGAAGACTTAAGATAAGTGTAAGGCTGATTACCTTTAATAATACCTTAATTAATATTCGTATAGTCTCATATCATGTCATATTGTCACAACTTAAAATGTGCCTGTCATTTAACCTTTTAAATTAAACAGTTGAGGCATGCTTGTGCTCCAAATATCTAATTTAAATATGTAAAAACAATATGAAAACTCATAATGAGCCCTCTCTTTAACACATACACAAATCTGCATAACATAACAAAACCACAGGGCTTTCCTCCCAACCACAAATAATCATGTCAATCTCCCACGATGCATCATTAATTGAACCCATCCAGACTCGTTTCTCCTGACCTGGACAGTAACAGTTCCTCATCAGCTTTCAATAGATACCTCAGCTCGTGGATCAATGGGACTATTTGACAACTGAAAGTCCAAATGGGAATTTGATGACCTGCGCTGGTGTCAGCCAGTTGCGGCTGTAATTGGACCTGCCTGCCAATCGCTGTCAGGTTTGTTAACAATGAAATGACAACGCAGCTTTGGAGTCCTGCCTGTGCACAGTTGATGCGCAAAGATGGTGGATTGGAAATGTCGGTCAGTGTCAGACAACCAGAACAGGTGCTGACTCTGCTGATTTAGCATGTTTCATGGTAGTTGCACAATGAGCTCATTACAGTTAATGGTCCAGGTTTTTTCATGAGGGAACTGATCATTAGGTTTGGCTCAATATTAACTTGAGGTCCAAATTAATTTGGACTGCAACATCAGTGAATGAATGAATATTCGTCAATGACCCTCACTCTCTTCAGTATAACCTTGCTATTTTTAATTTGTATGTCTGTGTTTATATGATACTGTAGCTTTAGGACAGGGATTTTTTGACAGATATTAACACGCAAAAACAACTTGACATCTTCCCAAATGTTCCCCTTAAAGGATAGGTTAAGATTTTTTAAAGTAAGCCTACAGTATCTTAATACAACACTAAACATCAATATGTCATCAATATGTCAATATGTACATTTAAAGAGTCATGGTCGCTGTAGGCCTAATTGCTCCTCCTGTCCATACTGGCTGTGAGAGATCATTTCCTACCTCGTTGTAAAAGATGGAGGTCAAAATTAATAGTCCTCGTTCCTTGCATAAAGGGCATTCTAAAACAATTAGATCACAATGTAGGGAGATCAAAGAAAATAGAGTTTAACAGTTAAATTAATTAATAAATGAGAAATGTTGTCAGTTAGGACATTTTACAGGTTTTGATTGATGACTATTCAAACATTTTTGTTCTGCTGTTTTTTTACAGTATTTCTAAATTCCTGACGACAGCCCTGCACATTGCAGCAGCTTTTCTCCAAATTCAGCAAGTCCACAGCAAATCACCAATACACCAAACATGCACAGGCAAGGGAAATCATTGACAAAAATACCACTTCACTGACCCAGTTACCACCAAAAATAGAAACCTTATTGTTTCCGCTCTTCTTCATCTCCTTCCTCCTTCCTCTGTCCTCATCTATTCGCCTTTCATCTCCTTCATATCTACCACCCTCAGTAATGTTCACAGTCATGCAGCCAGTGGTGGTAATGTTGCAGCAGCTTTGATGCAGCTTCATGTCTGGGAGAGCACATGCTCTGAGGCAGCAGTTATCTCACGGCACTGCCAGAAGTGCAGCTATCTGAGCAACAGTCAGGAAGCTACTATAGATAAGATCCCATCAGCTCCTGTGAGGAAGACTCGCTACACGGATGATCACACTCCTTTACTTTCATTCATGACTCAAAGTGTTCACGGGTGAACTCACTTGAACCAGAATAAATTTAAGGAAAACACCTGTGTCCAACACTTTCTAGACCATTCCATCTTATTGTATTGTATAGCTGTTATTATTATTATCCATATAAGTATCCATAAACTTTCTTTTTAGTGGAAATGTCTGGTGAGTTATGATCAGGTATTTTCATTAAATATCCGTGTTGTGAAATGCTGGCTGGGGATCAAAGTCTACTGAAAACAGCTCCACAGTTTGAGGACAAATTGGTTTTTGGAGCAAACAGAACGAGTCAGTAGCTCTTGGGCTGGAAATCTTTCATTGACTTGGCCCTCATATCACTCAAACCTGAACTGTCTGTGCATCAGAGTGTGACTTTTATTTCGAAAAGGAGGAAAGATAATGTTGATGTGAGTCTTTACAGTGAATCCTAATACAGTTCTGTGAAGAATGGTTTGCTTACCCAGCCTCAAAGTAAGATAGGAGAGTTTGAGTCAGTAAAGTGGGTTGCTAACTGGAATAATACACACACCAACAGAAAGGCACACATGCCATCACTAAAATGCTGTAATTGTGTGTGTTGTGTTTTCTTTAAATACCATATTCTAAATAATGTTACATATTTTTATCACATTTTTTAAAATTAGATGTTGTCACAGGAGGACTTTCCCAAGAAGCAACCACCGTAACTCAATTCTGAAGCCAAAGCCTGAGAGCCATAAGATGCAATTTATCTAATGGCAACATAGTGATTCCAAAAAACTGACTGGACTGAAGTCAAGACAAAAACCTCCAACATCTCTTTGGAAATACAAATTCAATAAACTTTTGAAAATCATTGTTCAATTAAGAGGCTTTAAAAGGATCTAAAGTGGAGTTTGATTGGGGGTGGTGTCACCTGATTGCCTTGCCTGTCACATTGATCATGGTGATGGCTGATTACTCGGGCCATCCGTCACCCAAATGTGCTTTCCTGCCTCCAAACAACTCACAAGATTGTGGCGAAGAGTAGACCCAAAGTGTCCCTTTAAAAAACTATTGGTGATGTCACGGCCACTTGTCTATCAGCTGGTAAAGGTGGTCATTACTGATTGGAGAGCAACCAGATGTGAAACACGTTTTGTGTCATCACAGAGCATGAAGTTGCAGTTTTCTGCTCAGTGTAATTCAGTGTTGATTTGTATATATTTTTTTCTAATTCAAGGCTGGTGTGATGTAATTTACATTAAAAAAAAAAAAAAAGGTACAGTCATTGCCGTTACAGTCATTCATCAGTCATTCATCATGCCATTGCCTTTCAAAACAACAAGCATGTTCTGATGTGCCAGGTTGTGGTTATGGTTAATAGAAGAACTACTGTACTTGCTTAAGGTTAAGGAAAGAGCATGGTCTTGGTTAAAAGAAACTATTATTGACTGTTGGTAGGAAATGGGAAAGAAACAGCGGACTCTTATGTCAAAGTCACACACTGTACTGACCCATCCATCCACGCCAAAGTCGTTACTATGAGCTTTTGCAGCACAAATACAATATATTACTACTTGTGCCTTGACAAGAGTCATAATTCACACGGCTTCTAAAAGGTCCTCAGGTAAACAACTTTTGTGTGGGGCCAAATATTTTTTCTCTAGGGCCAGATTTGGCCCACGGGCCGCTATTTGTCTACCTCTGGTCTACAGCAGTCGAAGCTCTAAATATTTTTATCAATGAAGTATTACTGTATATGCACCTACCCTACTCCTCCACAGTTCAACTATAGAGCTCTGACGTTAGTCCATATTTGGGATGTGCAAAACCTTCAACCAAAAGGTGAAGGTACAAAAATCTATTATATTGGTTCATTTTAACCATCTTGTCCAAAAGACGAACTGGTCAATGCCAATTTGTGAATGTGTCAGCTCCGCTCCAATCTTATTCAGACTTGCTGTACAGTATTAACACACTTCCATAACACCTTTAAAAAGGTCTGTTTCTATAAGTATATCCAATATTAGCCTGCAAAAGCTACACAGAATGGATATTTCAATTCTAAATAGTCTCAGTTATTCTTTCTCTCGCCTAAAGTGAGTCACATTGACGTCAGAGGAAGCGTTACACTATGTCTGACCTTAGCATGAGAACCCGTCCAGCCCATGAAAGAAAGTGCTGCCTGCTACACTATATTGTGGTTTCCAAGGTAACAAAAGCAAATGCACTCTTGCATCCTTACTGAATAGACTATCATCTCTTACTCACTATAATCTTTTTTTTCGCATAATGTGGGCAAAGTTTGAAATTAACAAGCCTACAAATACAGGATTACTGTGATCTTATTACAAAAAACAAAATACATCTGTTTCTAAAGATATAATTATACATTTAGAGAGTTTTGAATGAAAACCAGTAGTTGGATTACTCAGAATTAAAGAAGACAAAACCCAAATATATTACCACATATGTTGGAATTATGGCTGGAAATGATGATGAATCAGTTTGTATTACAGCATGTAAAATTGATTTAATTGCTCATTAAATATAATCTATGTAGTGATTTTTCACTAGCTGAAACAAATCGTTTGGATTGAGCAGAGACATTTTTAGTCAGTTTCTCTTCTGCCTCGCTCTTCTGTAGCTGCACAGCATTGCAGCTGCAACTGTGAAAACACTATTGGACAACAAATTCAAAAGATAGGGACTGAAAGTTGATGAACCAGCATAAACATACAAAAGTTAGACAAAAGACAGTATAGAGAGACAAAGTGAAACGGGAACTTCCAGGTGCTGTTCCAGAAGTAAAAAGCCACTCATTCAAAATCCCACTGACATTTGTAATAATGCTAATAATTAAAAACTGAGCCATGGAACAGAGTCTTAATCAACAGTATGTCATGCAGTTCACTCCATATGTCAAGATAAGAATGGTAATCTTTAAGAAAACAATCAAATATCATTGTTTATTTGATATTTCTGTTTTTAGCTGCCTTTAACGAACACCCTTTCCCATGAGGAGTCCATGGGTGAGTGGAAGGGCCGCAGCAAGTTCAGACATGTCTGTAACAGCAAAAGGACTGAGAGGACCGAAAGGTGTAGAAGCAGGGATAACTGCTAAAAATTTGGGGGGAAAAAAAGACTTTAGAAGAGAGAGAGAAGAGAGTAGCTGTAGTTTTTTTGTATGCCCACAAAGTAATCAATGTTTAACTTGTTTAAAATTGCAAAGGTTTCAGTTTAAGTGCTAGTGGATGCCAATTTGTCTTAGAATATGGATAGCAGGAACACATTTACATTTTTTCAGAAACACAGATTAAAAAACCCTCAATGAGAGATTGTATTGAGTTACAGAAGATGGTGGAACAGAGGCTAGTCCGGCAATGACGCTAAGACTTCGGCTCTCTATAGACTAGCTACGCCTCATGCCAGAAAAACAAAATATCAACATTAGAGTAAAAGTAAAGAGTAAAATGCGTAACTGTTAACCCGACAGTAAATTAACAGTTACTTGCAGAATGTTATACTAGCAACACAGTAGCCTCTGACAGCTAGTAAAATGGTTGGCGTGGTTAGCAGTAAACTGGCCGCAGAAAAACTAAATTCTACTAAATCACAAAACAGCTATAATAAAATAGTACCTACAGACAATAATCCAACAAGGGCATTCGGGTAGAAGATACAAGATGCCTGTGAATATTTGCTTAGTCACATGTCTGATAAAATGGTGGATGTAACAACCTGTTGCTGTGTCTCAATTCGGATACTTCTGTTAGTACACTTACATGCACTACACTGTGTACACTATGTACTTACTTGTGTAGTGCGTGAATTTTGACAGGGTAGTGTTGTCTCAAATGGAACATGGCTGTTGTGCACTTACCGGAAATGACATCGCAACACTGGACTGCTTCTTCTTCTTCTTTTTAATAGCGAATTGCAGCCGGGGGAAGCAATATCGCCAACATTTTACCGCAATTCTGGCATGCCAAAATACGCTTGTTTGCTCACTTGACTTCAATTAAATTTGATTAAAAATAAATGAAAATGAACGTGCTTTTACTTTTAGCCGTAACAATTGCAACCGCCATTTTCATACGTTGGTGGTCCCCTTCTCTTCCGCTACATAGCCAAGATGGCAACCATTGAGGGTGTGTAGCATTCAACACTCATCTTTCTGATCGTTATGAGTACACCATCCAGGTACTCACAGTGCACTGCATTTTGCCATACTTGTCAGTGTGAACTGCACTCAAAATAGCAAGCGCAAGTATGGAAGTACGCGAATTGAGACACAGCATGTAACTGCCACGGAACTCTGCCAGCAGTGGTTGCTACTAGCAACAGAATGTTCAAGTAAAACCAACTGTTGGTGACAGAATGCTGTCAAGGTTACCGATTACAGTTTGAAGCAGGTGATCACTAGTGTATTATTGATTAATCCATGTTACTCTGTACTGAGAAAATTGCAGTGTTAGGGTCTATAATGTACAAGAAAGTCAGAAGATCCCTGCCCTTGAGAGGTTTCAGTAATGTACTGGAGAGGTTTCAGGCATGTACTAGAAGTGATGATTGAACACTAACACTCATGTACTGCATGACAGTGACAGCTGAGCAAAGAGATTTTCTTTCTGGTGATCTATAGAGAAGGAGCCTGGGCTGAACAGAGTCTCTGCCACATGAACAGAAGGACACAAGCATCAATATTGTCAAATGTCAACTGTCAACTGGCATGCATGGTCTTGGCATGCCCAATGTACTTTTTTATGACTGGGCTTGCCATGCTCGTTTAATCTGGAGATGGCTACATCCATATCTTGACTCAGCTTTCCATGTAGATTCTTGGGCTTGCTCACCTCTCTTCCTATAGAGCCTGCTTAACTGCAATAAACATATCATCACTAAAGATGTTAAAGCCAATCCTATAGTTTACATTTCTGTTAAAGGATTTGGTCTCTGGGAATGGTGACTTCATCCCACATGTGGAAAGCTAGGTGCATTTAGGCTATTGCAGATCTATTTCAGGAAGGTATTCTTATGTCCTTTCTGCAACAGTTTGATCCACCTAAGGAACACTTCTTTGTGTATTTGCAAATTTGTCACTTTATCAATGCACACTCTCTCCCTCTTTGCCTAATACTCCCGAACTCAGACTCAACTTCTACTCCCTTCTATATTGCAGCTTGTTCAACATCCAATGTAAATGTATCAACACAGTCTTTACTTGCGATAGACTGAGGGAAACAAAATTCTCCATAGATTACATATAACACCTTTTCAGAACAGGATGGATCATTGCTTATCACATCTATGCTTAAAATGTCATAGAAAAAAAGGCAATTATATTCATCTTTTTCTGCTGGGGGTTCCCTCTAAAGATGTGTCACTTCCCTCTCTGAAATTTAAATTGCTGCATAAATCAGTGCTTTTGGCAAGCAACCGTATTTTGTTAAAATGGATCAACTGTTACTATGTGGTACAAAAAGATCTTTAATGTATTACCACATGAGAGGATAAGCTCTGTGCTTAAAAGGTAATGATCAGTCTTTCTGAACATTTGGAGGCCACTCGTGGACTCAGTAGAGTGTGTTCCAACAAGAGGCATGGTATACCGTTTCTAGGAGAGCAGCATCGAGTACATGAGGAGGAAAGATGCTTTGAGATGAAGAGAAAACTGTGGAAAAACATTTCAGATAGATGTTCTGATTCAGAGCATGCACCAACACGAAATGAATAAACTTCAGCTATGGCACTAAAAAAATAAAAAATGTCATTTAAGAGGAGTGTGTGACATCTTGGTTAATCCCATTTGCTTTTAATTTCGGAGTTTGAAATAATTTCATTGTTAGAACTGTTGAGCTGGTGGTTGACAGTTGGGGAAATAGCCCGAGTGCTATTTTGAGCAACTTGACAGCTCTGTGGCAACTGTGTAGAAATGGAGCTCAAGACATGCAGCATTAATTGAATAAAAATACACTTTCTATGTGCTTCTGACTCAGATATTTCACTGGAGGAGGAATATATTGTTAGTGGGGGAGAGAGATGGTGGAAAGTCTGCTTAAAATAATAAAGTTACATCATTTTAACTAGCACATTCAGAAATTAAACTGAGCAATTATTTCCGTGTTGGCCTTTTCACCGCGTAGCTTTCTGTCTTAGTTGCTAGACAGAAAGCTACGTACGGTAGTGTTGGGAATTTTATTTTCCCATCTTATTCACTAATGAGTTAAAGAGGGACTTTGATCTCACACTGTAGATTCCTCGCAAAATATGAAAATGCAAATTACTTAAAAGGAAACTGTTACTATACGTATCAGAGAAAATATTCATAATAGTCAGACAGAGAAATTGGTGAGATTAATTCTGAGCTGAAGTACACAGATGGTAGGCTTAAAGGAGCAGTTTGTGGATTTTCAACCTTATTTCCCCATGTTAGTCATACGGGTTGCATATCTATAATGTCCACAGCTATTGCCACTGTTGTCTGCATCACTCTATCCACCTGTGGCACCCATAGCAATTTACTTCCACCATCCACTGACATATTGGATGCCTGAAGAGACGAGATAGTGGAAGAACTGCAGGAGGGATTTGGCAGTTTTGTTCTTTCTCCTCACCAGAGCTCAGTCTGCTATAAAGCTGAGCTCACTCGATTTCCAGGCATGCAGTGGACATTATGGATTCCTACACATTTTATAACATGTTTGTCAGAGTCAAAGCAGATTTGCTTGAGTCACAGTCCACCACTGAACGACTGGGACTAGGTGTAGCAGAGGCTAAGAGACAGGAATGTCAAGTGTGGTTGACAATCATCTATATTTCTATACTGCACAGTAGTGCTGGGCGGATGTATAAACTGTTGTTACATCACGCAAATCCCCCTAAAACCACCATCAGGTTTTTCATTACGGTCAAATTAGCTAAATTGTGTGAGCTTTAGGGGTGTTGGAAGGTGGCTTTTGAATCCAGGCTAGCGGTTTCCCCCTGCTTCCAGTCTTTATGCAAAGCTAGGCTAATTGCCTCCCACATTTAGACTTAATTCACAGACATGAGACACAGACTCATCTAACTCTTGGAAAGAAAGCAAATAAGGATATTTCCCAAAATGTTTAACTATTCCTTTAAGAAGTGCATGGTAAATGAACCCCTGAGAGCAAAAATTGTCGTGTTAGTGACTACACCGTTGTGCCATACTAATTTTCCTGTTAGGACTTTGGGTCCAATCCACTTTTTTAACTCTCATCGTCCTTGAAACGACAACTGACTTCAGAACTTTCTCCTTTAGTTGAGCACCATTTCTCTTAGGCCATATAAGGTGTATATTCTTTGCTTACTCAAAGAAGTTATTGTGCCCTTGGCTGTAGGAAGCTTTATGCCCAATTACACCCGTTTATAGTGGATGGAAACTGGTTGAGTTCCTGGCTCCTCAGACACAGTTTGGCAACACCTCTGACCACTTCTGGTCCACTGACAAGAATGCCAGCCATCTTGGATAATAACCTGTATCTCATATGACTCACACAGGGGAGGTGGGGGATATGAGTTCTGGGAGACAGTGTCAACTGTGTAATTGTCTATGTCATCTTATAGATGACAGAAAAGAAAAAAAAAAAGTTCTATTCATGTCCACCAACAATTATAGAGCCGCATGAATATCTCTAAATTGTCCTTTCCTCAGAGTGCCTCCCAGGGCTGTGGCACATGGCAGATGCTACACACTTTCATCTTGTCACGTTTGCTCATAATGGGAGAGCGACACACCAGCTGTGACTGGATTCTCTCTCTTACCCAAGGCTGTACCAAGTCGCCTGCGTCCCCTTCCTCAATCACACAAAACAAATGAAGTATTTCCTCACAAATGAACAAGGAAAACACACACACACACACACACACACACAGCGAGAGAGAGAGAGCTAAAGAACTAAACCAGGAACACAGTGTCAGGTGAATAAATGACAATCATGGGTAACAAATTTCTCCTGGCCCTTGGGCTTGGCGCCAGTGTATTTCACAGTGTTATGATCGCTGATGCAGGGAGAGCAGACCTGCTCCTCTGATAAATGTGTTAGCCAGGGTGGATCAGAGGGGGTTTCATAAAAAGCAGGGAGTAATGAGAGGGAGGATAGGGTCAAGGACTCCAGATACATAGCATTCATATTCAAGGACAATAGAAAAATTGATCTGTCTCTTTATGTTTATGAATGGAACATCTGGTTATAGATAGACATGTCAGCAGCCGTCGCTGACACGTAAAAGAGTATCACTCTCTGCTATCATGGTTCGGTATTGTATTCCGCTTGAATCAACCATAAAACTTCACAAAACATATTGTGAAAAGAAAATATTATTCTCCAGTTTTTCTGAATTTCCTATACAGAATATACCAGCGAAATATATTTGAGCAGAAGAACACTTCTGACATGACAAAGAAACTGGATTGTGGCATCGTCATGAAGTCTCTGCATGGTCTCTTTGATAGTGTTTTATTTTTGTTTTGTTATGATGAAAAACGCGCACTTCTTTCATTCAGCTTTTCTGAACAGAGTGCGAGAATCATGTGAACAAAAACAAAATCAGAGGCAAGACTGCTCGATCACTGCCGTGAAAAGCTTGTACAGTCTAAAAAATTAAAGGCATTTTTTTTTTTTTTTTTGGTTGGAGTTGGTGGAGGCCAAAACGGAGCTAAAAAGGAGAGTGAATATTGGACTTACAATTGATCCCCTGGATATGTCAATGTTGTGTTTACAGCTTGTTGTGAAAAAAAAAAAAAAAAAAAAAAAAAAAATCAATGAATGCAGGTTTATAGTTCATTGAAATTATATTGAGAATTAAATTCAAAATCATGTTGCTCGTACATAAATCACTCTGTGGCTCTGGGCCCAAATACATCTTGGATATGCTCGTAACATATGCACCCCCAAGAACACTGAGGACATTTGGCCTACTGGTTGTACCCAGAATTACAACGAAACACGGTGAAGCAGCATTTAGTTACCATGCAACACAAACCTGGAATAACCTCCCAAGTGTTGTTAGACAAGCTGACGCTGACCACTTTTAAGTCTAAACTCAAAAGTCTCCTATTTTACACTGCCTACTCCACCCAGTAATGGATAAAAATGTATCTTAACTTAGCTTTTAAATAGCCTAGTTTCTCTTGTGTCACTTTCCTGTATTTTTTGCATTTTTATATTGTACATCTCTTTACCTTGCTGTATTTTTATTACCCTGTGAAGCACATTGAATTGCCCTGGTGTATGAAATGCTATACAAATAAAATTGCCTTGCCTATTGTGAAGTTTTACAGGTGATATTAGCAAAAGCGTACATTATTCATTTATTTATTTAACCACAGACAATTTAAACCTTCAAGCTGAAAAAGTTTGAATGATAACCAGCATTTTTACAATTTGGGCATTAGAATGAGCTGAAACAACTAGTCAATTAATCGCTTAGTCGATCATGAGAGTTTGCTGCTTTTCTTGGACAAAACAACCAATTTAAAAATGTCACCTTGGGCAATGGGACATTTGGATGGGCATGCACAATTTATTGACATTTCATACTTACTTAATTAATTGAAAAAAATTATCGGCAGATTAATCAATAAGGAAAATAATCATTAGTTACAACCCTAATTAGCACTATCACCAAAAGCCAAATAGAAGATCTAATAATAGGAGATCAGGAAAAGACGACTCTCATTACATTTTCGCTCACATTTTTCAAAGTTAACTGCTGGATGCCGCAAATTTACATACTTGCAGTCATGTAGAAGACATGTCATTATGTTTTAGCCTTATTATTTTCTCATTATTCCCTTCCCTTGTTGTATGTCCTGAGGTTAATTTCTAACAGTGAAGAGTCAGTCCTCTAAAACACTTGCTGATAAAATGACAGCAATTACGACTATTTTTAATGAGTTGAGGCATATACCAGTGAGTGGTTCACATCATGTCTAACAGGGTTGTAATTTCAGTGCTCCTGAGAATAAAGGTGTGAGATCAGGGTGTCTAATATTACAAGCTTCTTTCTTTATAGTAGTGATTATTTTTCCTGTTTATACATTCATAGAACTGTCTGCCAGACTAATACAATACCTCATTACATGCATTATCCCTTTTTATTACTAGAAAAACAGAGTTGGTTTAATATAAATGATAATGCAACAGGAAAGGGTTCATTATATCCTACTGTTTTATTTAGGAATGACTTTTTAAAACAAGAAAAGGTAGCCTATTGCACTACGTCCAAGTCTAGACACATTGCCATTATGCAATTCATATTTGTTTTACTTATCTTCCATGCTCCATTAAAATGTTTATTTCTCACAGAATCGATTATGCACGTTTAACATATGGAAGAATGTGTTTTAATATTGAAGATTACATTGGCTTATGAAGATGAGGTTGCATCTATAAACTGCAGTGCTGTTTTAATAGACTCCTGTGTCTCCACCAAAAAGAAAAGAGAATTGTATTTCTTATCTATAAATGCTTATAGTAGAGACATCTGCTAGACAACAATTATAATTCCTGCAATCTGTAACATTAAGTATGGACTTTGTGCACTCTCTTACAGTATCTAGTCCATGTGCTGCTGTATTTGTTGTACTTACACAATGAGTCCCTGTGCTGGTGCCATGTCCCTGCGAGGGAGTAATGGATGTCTAATCAGATTATGAACCATCTCTGTGTCCTTTCAACCTACAGCAGACTTAGGCATGTCCAGGAAAATCAGTTCTCCAATTCTGCCATTGGGCCTGAAGCCCTTTCATCTTATTGTTTGATGAAATATACACCTTCAAAGGCTCACATATTTTCCATCAGGGTGAAACTGTGGTTCAAGGAAATGAAAAGAAACTTTCTCTTATTATGAAACTGTGATGCCACAAACGTTGGCCACATTGTTCTGTATACAGTACTTCATGTACTGTGATGAAAGCAAAAAAAGAAACATCTCAGCTACAAGATGTTCAACAAATCTGATGCCTGAAGGAACCAAATTTAATCAGCCCGAGTGAACATAATCTAATTACACAAAGAGTAACAGTGTTTGTGCTGTATCTTTCCATTTATCTCTTCCTTACAGGTCTGTGTGATCGTTTAAACAATACATGCATAGACAGCCATTTTATTTATATCTATCTCCAATCTTAGAAAGAGTTATTATTGCTTTCAAGTCAAGATAAAGTCAAAATGTTTCCTGTGGGTTTCAACACATTGTAGCCTAAAGATGCCATATCGTGTCTACTAGATGGAGCTTAAGGCAGCACAGACACTAATGGGCTGGGGTAATGCATTCGTAAGGTCATTCAATTAACATCTCAGGTTGATGTCTGCTGTTGATTCCAGCTCCTACAGCACGCCATGAAAAAAAGATGGTCTAATCTCCTTTTTCTTTCCAACCAAGAGTTATTTGAAAGATGTCTTGCACATTGTGTGACAAACATTTGCTGGATCCCGCTTATTAAATGTTAAAAGATAAAAAAAAAATGTATGCTTTTCTTTGTCATACAAGATAGTGAAATGAATAGCTTTGGATTTTTGGAGTGTTGTAACCATTCTCTGACATTTTATGGACAAAACTATGAATCAATTAATCAAGAAAATAATTGGCAGAGTAATCTATAATGCAAATAATCATTAGTTGCAGCCCTGAAATAAACAAAAAAGTTGATAGGCTCTGTTGTGTGGCTGAATGCTTTTGTTTTCTTTTGTTATGAAACAGTGTTCCGGTGACACATTTTCTAGAGAAATCTGACATTAAAGTAAATCTAATCTAATATGGCAAATGTGTTAGCAAATGATTGCCTGTTTACACATCCAGCAGACCCAGAGCAACATTAGCATTCATTTGGAGTCGTGTTTCTGGCCACCTGACGAATGTAAGTCCGATATTCACTCTCCTTTTAGCTCAGTTAGGGAAATATCTCAACAGCTCAACAGCTAGTTGCTAACTTTGTCTGTCTGCCGTTTAGTGCTAGGCAGGTAGTGCCCATTGGGTTTACTTTGCTGAAAACAGCTGACTGCTGCTGCTAGAAACAACACTTTTTAGAACGCTTAGAGTGAACCAAAACAGTAAGGCTGCAGGGTGTAAAACCAAAACCAATAAGATGAAAGACTCTAAAATGCTCTGTAGAGCTGAGGGGAACTGCAGAGCTGGGTAAAAATTGTGTGCATCTCTCACTATGAATGACCCTTTTCACATTACATAGTCATTTGATCTATTGTTAATATAAAACTATTGTTTACAGCAGCTTTAAATTCATTTGGGGTCAGATTTTCTGCAAAATTGTAACAGACATCTTTCTGGAAGACTGACAAGGTAGATTTCTAAATCAGCAAGGACAGAAATGATTACATTTGCAATAGAGGGCGTGTCATAAACTGTTGCAGTGACAGTGGCTAAATATTGTTATCTGTAGTAATGATAAAGTACTGTACCGTCCCACACAAAACCCTATAAAAGTTATGTGGACCAATACCATAATTATAATAATAAGGGCCACTCTTGCATACAAAACATAGGTGTCCAAACAACCATAAATTACTGAAATGATAGTATGAAATTATACTACTGTTTATGCCCATTGTTTGGCTGCATGGTGAAAATCCATTTTGTGTTCCCGATGTGCATGACCGGAGAGGATAGAGGACAGAGCGAGTGCCCAGACCTCTCAGCTCAGAGAGAAGCTATAGTGGCATGTCAATCTAGAGAATTAGTCCTTACACGGAGGGAATGGGACTTTAATCATCAGAGCTCTGTGTTGATCATCAGCATTCAGCGTTCCACAGAGTACAATCAGTCTGTTAATGAAGTCACTGACCCACCGGCTTGTTGGCTAAAGGTAACAAGAGCATGTACATTGATTGGGACACACTCACTCTGTTCTTCACTTGCTCATATTTTCCTTCATTCATCCATTTACCATCTCTGTCAGTTAATGATCTAATGAAAGTCTCCCAATTGCCAAACGGGAATGTCGATATTGGACGATTCTGCAAAATTCAGGATAGTGTCAATGACAGCATTTTTAGCCATGCTAGTGGCCTGGCTCTAAGGCTGGCAATGCCAGTCGGTTCGTCGGTCGACCACTTTGCTCCAGACTGAAATATCTCATAACTATTGGATGGATTAAGATGTACAGTTTTGTACACACATTCATGGTTCTCAGAGGATGTGTGGATTTGTCAAATATAGATGTAATTCCTCGAGATACTGAGCTAGTATGCTACTGAAAAATACTGACATGAAGTGCTGATCTTTGATTACAGTCTCACTTTAACAAACAGAATCACAGACGGAGAGAAAAACCGAGAGAGAACTTTTGAGAGAGACATTTCCTCCAACTTCGAGTTTGTTTGTTGGCATTAAATGCAGAGCTTGTGGATAGGATGTGGTCATGGTGGCAGCTGTGAGGATCTCAGAATGCCCAGCCATCACTCTCTGTTTGAAGCCAAGTGTGAAATGGGCTTTAAATCACTTTTACCCCAAGCAGTCACATTATTGATGGCAGCCTCTGAATCCCATGAAAGAGGGCGTCTTATCGGTTTAGCACAAATGCTGCAAATTAGTAAAGTAATTATTATGGCTTTAGCTTTATAAATGCAGCTAACCACAATCCTCTCAAAGACACGCATGCACGGAAATTAAATATTTTAGGAATGCCTTAGTGAAAGGAACAGACCAGGGGGCACCTTCCACAATCCAGTCTGGTTCATGTGAAATTTATCTCTTCATTTCTACAGTACAAGAACAAAACACTGTGAGCACCAATTAATTATGAGAGGCTGGTTCATTTTGTGATATTGTTTCATTTGACACAAATGGATGGAGAACAAACCGAAAAAGCAATGAATGCCGCTTGTTGTTGATGCCTGGAGCCTTCATGTGCGATTTACTGTTTCAGTATGTCATCGTGAAAGAGATCCCAAACTTTAAAAGAGAAAAAAACCCCGGCCCTTCGAGACTTGTAAACAGCAACATGCCGGACCTAGCTGTGGTACAGTTAGCCTATACTGAGATATGGGGCAGCACTCATGGGACTGGATGACCTGCTCAAATCTAGATCGTTTCCCATCTGAGCCTCACTGACCTTCAGTTTATCCAAGCTGTGCAGAGGCTCTCTGCAGCAGAGAGGTGAGGGCAACATCACTGGAGCATTGCTTCTTTAAATACAGGTGCTGGACAAATATCATAGCACTATCACACCTGTGGGGCACTGCCAGGTTCAGTGCCAGCCGGGGTTGGTATACTATCAGCCTCCAGCAGCTACAATTCATCTTTGCTTTGTGTATTTCTCTGGGAGATATAAAATGACACCGTTCCCACTCTCATCTCATCTCATTCTCCGGAAGCTGTCTCTGCTGTGATGAATCATTTCATCTTCTGTTCATTGCTGGATGGTGGAAAGACAGAGCAGCAGGCGTTTCCAAGCCAAATGTATTGTGTACTCATTTTACAGACCTTAGACAGTGAATCAAAACATCGAATATTACATTTCCTGTCTGCAGGAAAGATGATTATGTACCCATCACCACACCCCCCCATACCCATATGCTGCACACTCACCAATGCACACACACTGTGCTGCTTAGCCTATTATCTTGCTTTGTTCTAATGTGTAAATGATCTGTAAAATCCTAATTCTGACTTCATCTAGGGGCTACTGAAAGACTCTACATGGCTAATCCCTCTCAACAAATTGACCATTCGCTAAACCCCTCCCACAAACAGCGATTGTCCAATCATAGCTTAGCATCTGCAACTAGGCACTGTCTGTCAAGCTTTGGATTTCTCCACATGTTGAAGCAGTGTGCCTGAAGCTGTAAGAGAGGTACTCTGCATGTAAAGATGATGGAGAAGTGGTGTCTATTTTTAGTCTTTCCAAAAACACAGTGCAAGAAATGGATTCAACTACAGTATGTGTTTATCTGCTTTGCTCTAAGCTACAATCGTTAGCATGTCCGTCTAGCTAGCTTACTACCAACAGTAGTAAACAAGCGGTACTTCCAAGCCCAAGTGTTCAAGCATCATTACCCATCTACATGTGTTTATGGGGTTGCAGGTTACGTTAAAAAAAAAACAAAAAAAAAAAATAAGCCCCGTTCACGCCTCTTTGTATTTTGAAGTTTGAACTACAGCAGCACCAGCCAACGTTACCCGACTAGCGCTAGGTTTGCCAAACACATCAGGTAGTCCTCATCCTAAAACCCTTTTCTCTCACAATGTTAACAGTGAAAACATGCAGTTTTAGAATATAAGCAAGTACGAAAGTCAAGCAGCCAAACAGTGTTAAGTCAGAACAAAATAACAGTGTGATCTTAACATTTGTCCTTATCACAGTAATAACACACTGCAATACAAGAACAATGCTCCTTTATTTCCGTGTTTTCTACATGGATCATCAGCTGGTGAGAATGCTGACTTTTAGCCTGGGACATGTAGCTTTAGCCTCAGTCTTTTAGGATTATGTCATGTCCATCATGTGCATTTTTACAAGCTGAGGAGACAGTTTTCATCCAACTGGAGTCAACATTAGCTTAATTAGCTAGCTAGCTAGAGCTGATAAAATCTGCTAGCGACAGTTGTCATTTCAACTGGCACAAAAACGATGATGACTGGCTACAAATGAGAAGCCCATTTTGTCCATTTTGTCTACCTCTGTCTGAAATTAAGGAGCCACTGTTTCAAAAATGTATTTTTAAATCTGCAAGAACGAAAAGCCTGAAAAGCAAAGCAACAGTATTTAAGGGGGCAGGGGCTTAGCAAACGGCTAATTGGCAGTCCACATGGTCTTATTTTAATCTTTCTAAAGTTAGACTTTTGCCTTCTAGATGTGTGCAAATGTTTGAAGACACCACTACCATACAATTTATTTCTAACACAGAGCCTTGTGGTTTTGCTGCAGCTCCTCTTCCCACTCTGCCCTTTCCCTGACACAAACAATGACATGATAAGCTCTTATTAGGAAATCTGTGCCGTGTAATGGCTTCAGCCGTGTCCATCACAAAAAAAACCCCCAAAAAGTGCTTCATTATACTGTGGATCAACAGAGACCTGGGCAAAGATGCATTTCATTGTTAATCCACAGTAGCAATCACCACCCCTTTTGTACAGCCAAAATGTATTTTTCATACAAAATCACCATCTTTATTCCTTCGCCTTAATGTACACTTCAGAAGAAAATTACCTACAGTGGGTGGTGATTGTGGAAAATGGATGTGAATATCTCAATTGTGAGTGCAGCTGTGCTCCTTGATTGATATAGATGTGTAGGCTGCATACATGAGGATTGCAATTTTCACCCTGTCTCTGCTGTAAGGGGCCACTTTCAATCACAGCTTCCAATCAGCCCACAGTTACATGCAATGCAGTCACAGATGATATTGCTATTATCTGAACTACTCATTAAAATGATAGTGAACAATGTAATAAATCTTTAAAAAAGAAAGAAATAAATAATAATAATATATTAGGGTTGGCCGATATGATGGTAGAAATGTGTCCACCGGTAGAGATTTGGCAATACAGTTTCCACCGCGGGAGCTATCCCTATCCCCTGCTATATATTCGGGGCAGACTATGTAGCAAATCAGGGCTGGATTCTCGCGTGATCTCACAAATCCAGCTGCCTTGCAAGGTAACGTGATTTGAACGTGACAGCGACAGTTGGTGGCGGTAATGCACCTCTAAGCTGGTTTGCCAACCGCCGCAGAAGAAGAAAAACAAGAAAACATGGAGGAGGAGAGTGAAATTGTAAATACAGAGCATGAAGTATGGTATGGTTATTTTAAACCATTTCCTAATTGAACTTACAGAATAATTACAGAATAATTACTGTATAATTACGATATATATCGTTTTCGGGATATAAAATGACATATACCATGATAGAAGATTTTTGGCCCACCCCTACTGTATATATGTTTATATATTAATGTCGCCTGTATTGATACATAAATGAGGACAGAGAGACTCGACAAGTTAGACATGTTGCGTGTACATGTCAGTTACCTGAGGTGATAATTGGAGGATTTAGCACCACGGGCAGTGCAGTTAATGAATCTTAAGATCATCTCTGAGAAATTTGTTGATAGCAATCAAACATACAGTAAGGTGATATTAGTTCAGGTGTGCATTCACAGTGAATAAATGCTTTCAAGTGTGTGATTCTTGTGGATTAGATTTGTCTTGTCTTTGTCTTGTGCATTACTGAAAGACACGTAGCATCTGCCTAATATCATTATCTACAGATGAAGGATCTTGTTGTTTCACTAACATGTCTGCTGGGTAGCCATAACTATCAGGTGTGGAATAACTTCATTAGTGCTGCAACTAATGGTTAATTTCATTAGATTAATCTGGCAATGATTTTTTCAATGAATCTATTAATTATTTCATTTATAAAATGTCAGAAAATAGTAAAAAAAAAAAAAAGAAATGCCTGTCAGAGCTTAAGCAGAAGTCCTCAAATTGCTTGTTTGATTCAATCATCAGTCGTCAATTTCAAGGATATAAAACGGACAAAGCAGCCAACCTTCGTTTTTGAGAAGCTAGAACAGTAATGTCAGGCATTTCTGACAGTTGATAAATGAGCTAATTGATCATTAATTGTTTCAGCACTGAACTTCACTGACACAAACAGACGTACATGATCATGCAACAATCTATTTTCATTATGCATTAATCTGCCAATTATTTTCTTCAAGTTACTATTTCTTTTACACAAAATGTCAGAAAATAGTGAACTATGTTCATTATAATTTCTCAGAACCCAATCTGATGTCTTCAAATGTCTTGGTTTTGTCCGACCAACAGTCCAAAACCCAAAGATATTCAGTTTACAATGATATATGACAAGGAAAAGCAGCATCCTCGCAGTGGAAAAGCTGGAACCAGCAAGTGTTTGGCATTTTTGCTTTAAAAAGTGACTGAATCAATTGATTACCAAAATAGTTGCAGATTAATTTTCCGTTCATTAACTAATCAGAACCAAAACTCTGATTCCATAATCTGGCTTGATAGTGAAAGAGGCCAAAGAAAACAAAGTGAACGTCAGTTTAGCGGATCTTAAACAGATCAGCTTGAGGTGCAGTTTATGTACATCAGTGGTTCCCAACCTTTTTGTCCAACATACCCCACACCCTAAGTACCCTTTTATCATACCCCTTTGATAGAAGGGACGGCTTTATGGTATTGTTCAATGGTATTTATTAGCAGTTTTGGCAAAGTTTGCATTTGTGCTACTGCCATCTGGAGTGACAGAAACTGGTTGTTTCAACCATTACCAGTATCTTTACTTTTAGCTTTTTGTTGTCTTTTTTCCAACTAGTCTTTCTGCAGAGTTAATCAACTTACAATTGGCTCAGGTTGGTGGAAAACTGAGGCATGTCTTGTGCGGTCAGACTACCATAGTTGGTAAGTTATTGTGACAATAACTACAAAGATCAACATCACACAAATGTGTTATCTTTTCTCCTAAACACAAATGTGGATATATATTATCAAATCATAATTTCTATTTTTACAAGTTAGCTGAGCTTCACAATTTTCCACGTACCCCCTGGTAACTGCAGAAGTTACCCTGGTTGGGAATCACTGATGTACATCACACAATTATTGTTTGCCTAAGTCATGTAATGTTGGCAGCACAAAAATGTTTGCATGTGATAGACTTGGTTTATTGCCAGAGTGTTAGAAATTATATATGACTGAATTACTGGTTTTGACATGCAGGAGTCGCACATTTATTTACTCATCTGAGGGTTGCTTCGTCCCATCAAGCACAGCACAAACACGGCAAATAATTTACTGCAATGTCCTTAACTGTACAGTGCATCTGTTGTTGTGGGAACAGAGTGGTAAATTGTGGAAGACAGATGTTGTTGTGTGCGTTTGTGAATAGCTGTATGGGTCTGTATTCGTATGTGTGTGTTGTTCTTGTTAATCGTGTGTGGAGATAAAAAATCTGCGCAATCTCCTGTGTCTGTGTTACTGCCTCACCCAATATCTTATTTAAATGAACACAGGCGAGAATAGGCAAGTAAAGTGAAAACTCACCATTATCCGAATACATCAGGATCACAGTGTCATCATTACTGTAACAGAGGTGTAATTAACGAGTTCTGACTGGTGACGCATCACAACTCAGCGGAAATTACACCTCAAGGTGAATAAATTGTTTCTCTGTCAGACCCATCCTTCTCTGTGAGAGAGGACTATAGGTTTGTAGGAAAACATAAATTGAAACAGAGACCGTTTCATCAGAGCGGCCGCACTTTGGTGATAGACTGTATAATCGTGACATGGAAGCCAACAAATTGTTCAGGACAGAGTTTGAGAGCACGGGTAGCCACTGTAACCACAGAAAAGAGGCAAACAAAAGCCCATGCAGGCAATCACTGTCATTTTAAATGATCCCCCTGCTGTTAAGAGCCTGTGTTATATTGTCGAGCCATAAACGAAAATAGCAAGAATCCTTTACTTCGGCTTTTAGATTGTGAGGAAAACCAACAGTTCATATGGCTGTAAATCTGTCCGCTTGCCTTTATGTAGGGAACATCTCTTTCTAATGGGTGTAATAGACGATGCTCAGTTCTGCAGAGACTACTGCCAGGAAACTGCAAAAGGTATATTGACTTCAACACGTCGTATCAAAGTCAATTAAATTTACTGGGCTGTGTTTTCTTACAAAGATCCTGAAGCTTATTAAGACAACACTGGAAATGTCAGAGTCAGGCAGAGGCTCTAAAAACAGACTCAAAAATAATGTTGGCTGGAGGAAAAAAGTTTATATTTAATTTCTAATCTATTCATCTGCAGCTATTGTTGAACAGAAGTAAAGAGATACTGAGATAAGTGAAAAAGGGCATGCAGAATGACGTAAACAACTTTTAAAAAGAATCAGATGAGGCTGCCAACTAATGAATATTTTCATTATTGATTGATCTGCAGACTATTGTCTTGATTAGTCTTTTAGTTGTTTGGTCAATAAACCACAAAAGGGATTCACTTTACCATCACATAAGACAAAGACAAGCAGCAAATCCTTAAAGTGGCCAGAATCTGTTGTCAAATGGCAACGTGAAGACGATAGGCGTTTTCAGACCGGAGGAACTTTTTCATAGTTCTAAGAACAGTTGGAGGACCGCTCCCCTTTTTATTGTGTTCGCACTGCAAGAACGGGGAACGATCGTAGTTGTTAGAACGCCGTTTTGAGGGACTTTTTTTAGCTCCTACTTCAGATTAGGTACTCTCTCAGAGGAACCTTGAGTGACGTAAGTGTACGTTGATTGGTCGAACACATGAGCCTACACAGCACCAGCAACCGCCATCTTTAAAAACCAGTGTAACAGCTCGTAACAGTAGCCCTAAAAAAATGGAACAAACCACGGACAAATGGACAGACAGTTGTAGTTGTTGTTGTATGTCACGCAGGGGTGACATTGCTATACCAACCACCGGCTGGCTTACATCACTTCAGCGTTCCTATTGGTGGTGCGAATGCAAACAGAAAAAAAGCCCTTGAAGGTATGTAGTTCTCCGGGGAGCTCCCCAGTGGGCAGTTCCTCTCAGGGAGTCCCCAGAACTGTTTGGTCTGCTTAATGTGACTATGTGAAAGGGGTCGTTCAAAGTGATGAACCTACAGAGAATTATCACCTGAATCTGACTTACATTCATCAGGTGGCCAGAAACACGACTCCAAATGAATGCTAATGTTGCTCCCTAGCTGTTGGATGTGTAAATAAACAACCGTTTTCCAACAAGTTCACCACATTAACTTAAAAAGGTGACGATATGTCAGTGTTGTGTTCACTACTCGTTTCTGCTTCCCCTAAGTGACGCCGGTTTCACCCTATTCCTCTCATTGGCAGCTGTAAAGCCTGAATAAACTTAGCAATTTGCCCATAAAAGCAGTGAAGAAGAAGACTGCAAGCTAGCAAACATGCATGTAAACAAACAATGCAGAATTTAAAATACCCCCCGTAACAAAAAAAACAAAAAAGGCTTTGCAAATGTTACGAGGAAGGAAATTAAATGCATTCAACACGTTTGTGAGACCTCAACGTTACACACAATGTGTAGGTGTAAATATAAACAGAAACTTTGTTTACAAGGAAATTTCACAGGGCACCCGGCAATCAACTGATTGATTAATCAACTAATTGTGTCATCTCTACACAGATTGTGTCAGAGCTACACTGTGCATTTGTCACACACCAAACTGAACAAGTGTTATCCAATATGTTTAGATTGGACAATTTATGCATAAACAGACCTGCAGCAAACTTGCAAATATCACGCAGGTGTGTTCCATACAGTTGTAGCCTCAAGCGATGGACAGACACAACATTTTAAAATCAATATATCTACACTTTTTTGAGATACTTAGAACTAAGTGGGCTTTTTGTGGGACAGCTTCAAATCTAGTGAATATCAAAATTATAGCAGACTAATCTTTTATGCCTCTTTACTCTCTCTGAAGTGACTGCAGTTAACCAACCAAAATATTTTGATGAAATCTGATACAGTGCATCCAGAAAGTATTCACAGCGCTTCACTTTTTCCACATTTTGTTATGTTACAGCCTTATTCCAAAATGGAATAAATTCATTTTTGTCCTCCAAAATTCTACACACAATACCCCATAATGACAACGTGAAAAAAGTTTTTTTTTTTAGATTTTTGCAAATTTATTAAAAATAAAAAACTAAAATCACATGTACATTAGTATTCACAGCCTTTGCTCAATACTTTGTTGATGCACCTTTGGCAGCAATTACAGCCTCAAGTCTTTTTGAATATGATGCCACAAGCTTGGCACACCTATCTTTGGGCAGTTTCACCCATTCCTCTTTGCAGCACCTCTCAAGCTCCATCAGGTTGGATGGGAAGCGTCGGTGCACAGCCATTTTCAGATCTCTCCAGAGATGTTCAATCGGATTCAAGTCTGGGCTCTGGCTGGGCCACTCAAGGACATTCACAGAGTTGTCCTGAAGCCACTCCGTTGATATCTTGGCTGTGTGCTTAGGGTCGTCGTCCTGCCTGAAAGATGAACCGTCGCCCCAGTCTGAGGTCAAGAGCGCTCTGGAGCAGGTTTTCATCCAGGATGTCTCTGTACATTGCTGCATTCATCTTTCCCTCTATCCTGACTAGTCTCCCAGTTCCTGCCGCTGAAAAACATCCCCACAGCATGATGCTGCCACCACCATGCTTCACTGTAGGGATGGTATTGGCCTGGTGACGAGCGGTGCCTGGTTTCCTCCAAACATGACGCCTGGCATTCACGCCAAAGAGTTCAATCTTTGTCTCATCAGACCAGAGAATTTTGTTTCTCATGGTCTGAGAGTCCTTCAGGTGCATTTTGGCAAACTCCAGGCGGGCTGCCATGTGCTTTTTACTAAGGAGTGGCTTCCGTCTGGCCACTCTACCATACAGGCCTGATTGGTGGATTGCTGCAGACATGGTTGTCCTTCTGGAAGGTTCTCTCTCCACAGAGGAATGCTGTAGCTCTGACAGAGTGACCATCGGGTTCTTGGTCACCTCCCTGACTAGGGCCCTTCTCCCCCGATTGCTCAGTTTAGACGGCCGGCCAGCTCTAGGAAGAGTCCTGGTGGTTCCGAACTTCTTCCATTTACGGATGATGGAGGCCACTGTGCTCATTGGGACCTTCAAAGCAGCAGATATTTTTCTGTACCCTTCCCCAGATTTGTGCCTCGAGACAATCCTGTCTCGGAGGTCTACAGACAATTCCTTTGACTTCATGCTTGGTTTGTGCTCTGACATTCACTGTCAAGTGTGGGACCTTATATAGACAGGTGTGTGCCTTTCCAAATCATGTCCAATCAACTGAATTTACCACAGGTGGACTCCAATTAAGCTGTAGGAACATCTCAAGGATGATCAGTGGAAACAGGATGCACTCAGAACCTTGAATATGCAGCTCAATTTTGAGCTTCATGGCAAAGGCTGTGAATACTTATGTACATGTGATTTCTTAGTTTTTTATTTTTAATAAATTTGCAAAAATCTAAAAAAAAAAACGTTTTTCACGTTGTGATTATGGGGTATTGTGTGTAGAATTTTGGAGGACAAAAATGAATTTATTCCATTTTGGAATAAGGCTGTAACATAACAAAATGTAGAAAAAGTGAAGCGCTGTGAATACTTTCCGGATGCACTGTAAATCAGTGCAGATAAAAATCAAATGCATGCTAATACAAATAGATGAGATGTCACCACATTCGCTGACACAGAAAGTTGTTTTCTCTCTGCAGAAGCAAGCCTCTTAAATGGACCCTCAGTGGCTCAGAGACAACAAAATTTAAATATCTACAGCTTATTCATCTCAAAGCTGATCTCACTGTGCCTCCCATGTGCTTCTTATCTGAAGGGCTTTTAAACTGGCACATCCCTAAATACACAAACCCACAAGTCTGCAATAAGCCAAAGCTGCAGTGGCATTACTGCACCCAGAATTCTTGCACCACTTGTTCAGATTGGAGTAGTAATTCCCATCTTGGCATCTGCTCTGCCGCTCAGTCGATGAATGGAACATGCATATGTGGCGAATCCAGCCCACTCCAGGGTCTTTGTAGTACGTGGGTACGGGCATGAATGTCTCAGCAATGGCATCTTTCCATGGCAGTAGATTTTTAATGTTTCCACTGAGGGGAGTAATTGAAGACAGGCATGGCCAGACTGGCAGTACACACCACACCACACCACACCACACCCACACACACACACACACACACACACACACACACTTCAATGGGCACACACATCTTGCCCACTTCACACTGAGAGGGGCCATAATGACAGTGCTAATGGTATCTGCTATCAAAGGCAGGAGAATTAGCCATGAAGGACAACACATTTTAACATCACAGACACAAGCTTGTTAACTTAGATGAGCTGAGTAAACAAACTCACAGCTATTAATAATGTCAGAGAGGCATAAAGGGAATTGGAGTAATGATGTAACGGGAATGATGTAGAGTAGCTGTCCAGTTTTCATGCAAAACAACAGGAATAGGCCGAGTAATGAACAGATTTTCAATCACGTCTGTGTCTTTAAAACTGATTGTGTGACATTTCCACATCACCGTGCCAAGCAAAGCTGTAATTAGTTGCGCTGCAGAGATAGGATGAATCATGCTTCTTTTTTTTTTTGCAGAGCTATGTTCATGTCTTATTTCTGGGAAAAGAGCAGCACAATAAAGTTCAAGTCTGCGGTAAAATACTACAAAAAGGGTACAACATAAAGTACTGTCAGCACTCATATACCCCAGTTCAGCTCAGACTCCAGAGTATGACGATGCGTTTGATCACCATGTTCCCTTTGCTCAGATTGTTTTTGTCAAGTATCTTGTGAGAGCAGCGTAATCAAAGAAGTTTCATGAGTTGCATCTGAGGATTAGCTCAGGCCCGAAGAGAGCGGGGGTTAAAACTGCTCAAATTAAAAAAGAAAAAAAACTTTGATCCTCTGTAAGGAGGGTTACACGAGTTTCCAAGAATAATTGTGTTTGCCTAACGCTGCTTTACTTACGAAAGAAAGTGTAAAACTTCTCCCACCTGTCCTCTGGGAGGAAGTCAGAGGCAGAAGTTTGCTAAAGGTAATATTGTCTTTGGAAGAGGCAGTGAAGACTATGCATTATTCATCACATCTGGTCAACTTCAAAGGCTAGCTGTAAGCAACAGCAAGGTATCGCTCGAGTGTTATCACCACAGAGACCCTCCATAGGTTTTTGTTCTCCGGGAGCAGCTTAACAAGATGTTGTCTTAGGAATTACATGTCAGATCAGAGCTCAGAGCTGAGAGAGAGGAAGGGAGAAAGAAAAAGAGAGCACTCTCCCAAGGATGTCCCAATTTGTGTTTTTCATTTTGATGTTTGACAGCAAATAATCGCACTTACAAAAACTGCAAAGTTGCACTCGTCATAGCACCCACGCCATGCCGTGTGATGTGCTGGGTTTAGCTGTACCACCTAGTGGTAAGAGGCACCGTGATTTGAACTTTCACTGACGCTAGAATGAATCTGTGCTGTCAAATCGCATCAAATCATTGAAGGCAGATAGCTGAAACACTTGTGTTTCTGTTACACACAAAACAGCAATGTCTTTCATAAAATATCACCATAATGAATGTGAGATGATGTGTTCAGTTCTCATCACATGAGCTCTAACGATTTAGTACAATAAACTAGAGCCCTGATATAGTCAGCTGATATTAGCTCATCGCAGTTGTATCATATTGGCACGTGTCAGCTGACAAGTAACAAAAAATTGCAGCACAGAAATGACAAATATGTTTATGGTAAATATGTTTATAGTGTTGCATTACATAGTTTATCCGACCGAGACCACGAAAATGATAGCAACTGTAAAGAAAAATGTCCTGTTTAGTACATACTGTATGTTGGTCACAATTCCTTAACTAAATTTAAGGGATTTGTATTATAAATATTTATTTTCTGCGAAGAAACAAATATTGGCCGATATTCAATTATCAGATTTCTTACTCCCAAAATGGAGAAGAATCCAGTATTGGTTGGGCTTTTCAGTGAACTGTAGTCGTCTATAACGGGTCAAAACTTACCCGAATAAAAATTTTATGAAATAGAGACGTGATCCAAAAGAGGGCAGTGAGACCCGGTTTAAAATATACCTGAGGATAATTAGATCTGATCCAAGATGTGGTCGACCCAAACAGATCAAAATAGAGAGAGAACACCAACTCTGGCAGCAGCATGATGCTCCACCAATTATCGAGCACAGTGGCAACACATTTAATTTTGGTCGTACTCACCTTCTAGCCTAAAAAGACACATATTTTTCTCCTGCCTGATTGTCTACTTATATTCAGAGTAGATTGAATATAATTTGCCAAATGGACCCATGAAGACCTCTGTAATGAAGTTATGATAGGTAAATACTTAACATAGCAAGGACAAGAGAGACAACATCCTGTCCGGTTGTTATTGGGACTATCAATGCACCAGCAGAGAGTTTTTCCTGTAACAGCCAGGGGAAAGGAAGTGATCTAAAGTGAGGGAGAGATGGAGAAAGATCAGGACCAGACTCGCAGCAGCTCATCCTGCAGCCACGGGGCACCACACTAGTTGAGAAGCAGAGAGAGAAAGGGATAGAGAGAGATGCTGGGGGCAGTTTGTTAGACCACAGAGACAGCCATCTGATTACTTTCTTCCAAAGCTAACGATGACTCTCACAACAGCAAGGGTACAACAAATATCTTACAGCCCCTGCGTTTCTACAAGGGCCTATTGTGCACCCATAAATCAACAAACTACTACCAGACCATAACATTAACTGCTCTCTGTTTCTCAGTTTCTCAAGCCACTGAATATATCATAAAACAAGATATGCATAGCAGATAAAGAAATCTAAAAAGGTGCATTGTGATATATGTGTATTTCAGGAGGCAGGATAGCGAGGAAGGCGGCGAAACAAATGGACAAAAAAATATATGGCTATAAGTTGAATTTAATTTCACAGGACATAAAGCTAGCCTTTATTAGTTTTTCTCTCAGACTATGAAGCGTGCTCTAAAGCCATAGGCCATGGAATATGCTGTACCTTGGAATTATTGAGAATCAAATCAAACAATAACTATGCTTCCTTTCTTCCTCCCTTGTTATAAATTACACAGTAGGAGCCGTTTTGTCATTTTGTCTGCGTCTTAACGCATCTCAAAACAAACCACGAGAGCAATTTTCTTGTTTGCACAAATTGAAAACTTATTCTCTCACCATATCATTAAACAAACCCAGGAAGTTTGAAGAGAAACGAGCAGAGAGGAAATGAAAACTTTTCTGATATCTGATGCAGACGGTGTAGATTAAGACTCGGCTTCATTAGCAGTAGGTCCCTAAACTGGGTTGTCTGCCGTAATTGGCGTGGCTGAATAAAACATTTAGAGAGTGCCCTGCAGAACAGAAGTGTTAATAATATATTTATAGGCTGTCAGTGGTCCTGTTTGCATTTGGTACTGAGAGGTTTATGTGACTCTGTCTCACATAGTCACTACAGTGTGATTACCAGCAAAAGAAATTGATTTTCTGAGTTTGTTTCTACAACTAATGGTCAGTGCTTAATGAGAATTGCTTTACTTTATAATTCAGAATCCATACAGTACGTGTGATGGATTACATGTGATAAACAGCACAATAGGCTGCCTGATGTTAAATGACTATGGGCGACACTGCATCCATCCATTTGCTCTGTAAAAGGGATACGAATCACTCCTGCAACCCTCCTGAACATCAATCTTTCCTGCCTTGTTGAATTCCTAAGAGGGAGGATAAAAAAAAAAAAGGAGGAGGCCGAGAGGGGTGAGTGGAAGAACATTTTTTATAATGCAGATATAAAAAGACACCTATACTCCAACAACCCCAGTCAGCCCATGACTTTTTCTTGGTAAGTGGGGAGTGAATGAGACCCAATGGCCTTCAAATGATGCATCTTCCCTGCATTCAACCTCAGAAGTGAACCAACCATTTTTACCAAATTGAGAGCGTAAGAGGAGATACAGTAGGTGTGAAGAAATATGGAAAGAAGGTTGGAAAGGCTGATTTCTCTGGGTAGATACTTTGGTAACACATTACACGCCCTGTGATTTCTCTCCACAAATTGTTATAGCAAGACCTGACATGTAATTTGTACCTTTTAAGTGCCTTAGTATGCGCTTCATTTAAATAGCACAGTGGTTCTTCGTGGATCTGTGTGTTGGCTGCCGCGGTCTCATTATGATCGAGTGTGTTAATTAAGATCTCGTTGGGAGTGACATTTCCATGCGCGCTCTCTCTCCTGATGGGCTGGCGGTCAACACCACCATCTCCCCTCGCTGAGGAGGCTGAGAGTAATGAGAGATGACACTGAGGAGCCGTAATATATGAATCAATGCATATACAAAAATATGTGGAGTCATGTATTTCAATTTCAAGCATTAGGACAAGGGTTTGGATTCACAATGACTTGTTTGTGTGCATCCATTTACGTTCTGTCATGCATGTATGTGTACACATATACAAAGGCTTTTATGTCAGTGGACAGTAATAATAATAAATGTCAATAGTTATTGATTGTCAGTGTTTTCAGCCTGGATTTTGTGAAGAGCAATGTCTCTGTTCTGACTGTGGATGTTATGCCAATCTTGAGTGATACCTGATGCAAAGAAGCAAAGAATTATGGACCCTAAGATCAATTTTTCTGCTTATAGAAAATAAATGATTGTTCTTGAAATTAAAATATTTTGTCAATGCCAAATTGTGAGATCCATGAAGCCATGCAGCTACACACAGCCAGCTGGCATCACAACCAAGCAATAACAGACCAACTGGTGACCAGAGCTGTAGCATCATCTCATTATACCTGATTGAATCTCCATGTAATTGCATATTCAGGTGCTGATGTTCAGTATAGACGCAGATTTCCTTCCAGATAAAGCTGACTGACTGTGAGAGGGAGAAGCTAGAAAGTTCTGCTTTTGTTGCACAAAACAAAAGAAAAAACACTAAATCACACATCTGTCAGTCTGACCTGTTGTGTGTGAAATGTTTGCCAACACATAGGCTGCGATATATCGGGGTTCTACAGTTTGCTGGAGGCAGCCTCACGTCAGGCAGCTTAAAGCAGCTTGAAGCCGAGCAGAGAACTCTTCTATAAAGCTCTGTTTTGGTATTTGGGAGTGTGAAAATGTTACTGAAGCTACATCCTGGGCCATAACAACTTTTAGGCATTTTGTTGAAGTTGTAAATCATTTAAAAACAAGACTTGGAGTCTACAGTCACGCTAGCGGCTCGGTGAGGCTGTTGCCAACATGCTGAGACAATGCTATCCTGCTGATATTTAGCAGGTAGAATATTTACCATGTTCATCTTAATTTAGCGTTTTAGTGTGTTAACATTTGCACTAAACACAAAGTACAACTGAGGCTGGCTTATAAACCAAAGTACTGGACAAATTACAAATTTGACCTGCTGGTGGAGCTAGATGAAAAAGCCAGGGAATCAACAAAGTGATTAGGATTTGTCCTTTCAGAACCTTGAATATCTGTACCAAATGTCATGGCAGTTCATGGCAGCAGTTGCCAATATATTTCAATCTGGGCCCAAGTCGTGTAACAACCTACTGACCAACCGACATTTCCATTCTTAGAGCCACACCCCTACAGTTTCTAACAGTTTTGAAAATTCATACAATACATTTTGAGTTACTTTTTTGTGAAAAAAAAAAGATGATAAAGCAGTCAATTACACTAAACTTTGACAACATTTTGATATTTGACATTTTGTCATATTTTAACCTAATCTTATTTCATTATTTGCTCTTTCATAATGTTGTAAAATATTTTAAGTTTATTAATTTCCTGTTTTTATCCATGAATCTCTCTTCAGAACTACATGTATGCTCACTAAGATTTAAATAATAGATCTCTGTCTAACCGCTACAGTGTTGTGCATGTTTGCTGCACCATCACCTGCACCACCTACACCGTGAGCTCAATTTCAGCTTTTTATTGCAGGACAGAGATAGGTGACTGCATCACCCCATGTTGATGTGCAGTTGTTCCCCCACCTCCACAATAGACATTGTCTGCTTGCCTTCCAATCTGCCCACCCCCAAAATGCTCAATCACCTCCCACCACCTTGTTCAGCCTGTGACAGAATACACTGATAGCCGGCTAGCCTTCCCTTCACACACAGGCTGATAATTCCACCTGCACCTGCACGCCTACAAATTGATTCGTCCCTCTCTGCCTGTCCCTTTGGTACAGCTTTGGCTGTGTGATTGAGGTGCTCCCTAATGAATTCTCAGAGGCCAGATGCTGATACTGTGTTAACTGAAGGCAGAGGGAGCCATCTATAAAACAGGAGGGCATGAGCCTCAATGGACAGTTAAGCAGTGCTCCTGAGGGGACAGGGCTAGATGAAATACAGAGGTAAATATAATATCCACCAGCTGGTTTGTCGCACAATCTGGCTGTCTCGCAGCACCACTTTCACCGGTGTTCATCATTTATCATTTTATGGAAATTACCCAACAAATATTGCATACCTTAGCCTCACCTTTAACAAGATTGCAGCATCAAATGATCATTACCAAATGACTTTATCAGGGGCAAGCGGGATAGACGTCTGCATTATGAGCCATGACACAAAGGATCCTGCTTTACATAACGCCGCCATGATGGACACAATGTCACCCTTGCTGTTCAGAATTAATGGTAAGATGAAATGAGTTGTCTGTCTGGGGACATGCCACACAGGAGATGGCTGCCATTAAGATGAGAGGGCAGGAAGGCTCTTTCCTGCTCATCTGTCCGACATTGTAATATGTGGTGACAAGTTTATTGCTGTGTCCCATCCTTGAACGAGCGGCAATTCCCGTGGCAAGTGCTGATAGTCAGTCGGGCCATGCCAAAGGAAGTTTATCACATGAGGGGGGGAGATTTTAAGAACGAGTCAACCAATTAGTTGTGATGATTCAGCGGGTAGAAAATGTTCAAATGGAGGTACAAAATATGTCTCAGGAAGCACAGCGCTATTTGAGAATCTTCTTTTGCTCAAAACCCAAAATGATCAGATGAATGCATACAGTGAAAATTCACAGGGCTGGTATCAGAATATGTCATGTAACTCTCAATGCACATTGAAGATTTTCATTAGGTTTGCACAGCAAATACGGCAGCCCAGGCAAACCTGGGGGACTGAGGAGAAAAATCTTATGTCAGTCATTGGATTTAGACTTGTTATGGCTGAAACAGTTTTCATAAAGAAATCATTCAGTGTCCCTCAACTATAAACGGATACTTTACCAAGCAGGATGTGAAAATGATCGGAGTCACCTGTTAGACCAATGAACTGTTTGCTAAGCTGTGCCCCCATTAGTTACTGTTAATTGTTAATGATATGCTCCTTGGCCTCGAAAGTAAAGCTTGATTACTACTGTCTGTAGTAAGCTAGTTATATGCCAGATATGCTAACGGTTGCAGCTTACATTAGAGCAGAAAAACACTGTTTTTTCATTCCTTATGGTTTTGCTCTTGTGTTTTTGATTTTGGAAAGGCAAAAAAAAAAAGATACCACCCTCCAAACTTTTTAAATGTGAGTATTGCTCTTACAGCCCCATCTCTTTGTCATGTTAAAAAAATCCAAAGCTTGACAGGCCTGCTGTGCCTAGGTACACTTGCTAAGTTATGATTGGACGATTGCTGTTTGAGGGAGGGACTTTCAATTAAAACCAATGCAGAATTGATATATCTCACTCCTCCTAATCAACCAATACAGCTACTCCAGCTATAGCTACTCCAGGGATTGGTAGAAATTATTAAAACTAGTTATACAGGTAATGAGAGACAAAGAAAGAGAGACTGATGCATTCTGTTTCTTTTTATGTTTTAATATTTGCATATTGTAGACTGGTGTGTGTGAGGTGAACTGAGCTGGGCTTAACTGAACTGAAATAAAATTAACTGATTTGAACTGAAATTATATTAAATGTTCATTAAAAAGTGAAATGAACTGGGCAGAGCTGAAAGCAACTGAACTGAATTTACTTTGAATTGAGAAAGTGGATGAGGAGAGAACGAGACGTGCTGCAAACACGAGTATCCTTCTTATCTAGTCTGGTCACACCTTCCTGCAAATTATACTGCTTATTATCCCTGAGCGCTCTATCGCAGCCCTAAATCAGACTGAATTATGGGTGCACAGCCTCTGCCTGTGACCGAGCAACACTGCCAGGTTGTGTGACAGCCAGAGAGAACATCATCTTACTCCTTCCTCCATCCTCTCACTCCGTCTGTCTCTTTTTCATCCTCTGTTTCTTACATTGTGTGCCAGTGCATCTCTCCCAGTCAATCTGACTTCACTTCAAACCTGCTCTCTCCCCTGATTCTCTTTATCTCTCATTTCAATTTTCTACATATGTTTTCTCTCATTTTGCCTTATCCAATTTTGACTAAAACTACTGCACACATGCACAATCTCTCTTGTCTTTCACATATACAATAGCTGTCAAGTAACAGTTTTGCTCACAGAAACTTTTTAAATTGGAATAGAAATATATGGTATTGCATTCATAAACAGCAGCTTTCATAGACAGAGTGTGACTTAATTTTTTTATTGAGTGGAGAGCTGAAATGATTAGTCAATTAATCAATTAGTAATGAGTAACAGAAAATAAATCTGCAACAATAATCACTGAAGTCATTTTAAAGCTAAAGTTCACTCTTTTAGCTCTGTATTTGGTCTCCACCAACTCCTGAGGGAAATATCTGGCTCTTTAGCTGCTAAATGCTCCACTTTGTTCACCAGCTAGTCACTAACTGTGTCTATCTGCTGTTTGGAGCTGAGCAGGTAGTGTACAGTTGGTTTTTAGAGATTTTGTGCTGAAAACAGCTTCCTGCTGTGGTTGGAAACTACGCTATGAGAGCGATGAGAGTGAACCAAAACCAAAAGTTACGAACCGGACGGCTAAACAATGAACTGAAACTTGCATTAAAGCTCCATAAAGCCGAGGGAAGCTGAAGATTCAAGAGATAGATTCATCACTATGAACGACTCCTTTCACATTGTCACATTGATATTTTTATTGTAAAAATATCAGTTATAGCTGCTTTAAGTAAATATAAGTATCTGACTGGACTCGGTATCAGCAGATACCCAGTATTAAAAGACTACGATCAGGGCCAAAAAACTTAAATGGACATTCCTAGGATTTTAGAAGTTATTAGTTATTAGGTAACACAAATGTCTTCTCTGTGACATACAATGTTAATATTGTTCTCATACGTTATTTTAGAGTCGCCTATTGTAGCTCTGTCAGAAACACATATCATATAGCAAAGTGTTGGCAAGTTTTGTCAACACAGTCTGACTTGGCAGTGCGGTTGTAGTCTTGGGGACTCTCCCTGCTGCGGCAGTACTGCATAACAACACAGAATACACAGCACACAATAGCTAACATGCAGCGAGGACTGCAAACAATCAACCAGTGGGAATCAGCTCAGAAATAAAGACCCTCCAGGTTGTGTAGACGCGGAGGGAAATCAAGGTAGAGGTGAAAAGAGCTTGAAAGAGGTTCTTGTCAATAGCAGCAGCAGCTGTAACAAAAGCAAGGCACGTCTCATGGTTTAGAGTGTGAGGATGATACTGTTAATCATTGAATGCAGGGTTTTACATCTTCTGTCAGGGTCAGATCACTGGTATTAAATGTACTGTGAACATGACTGTAGTGAATAAAACCACTTTAATCAGCTCCACCTTGACACCATGTTTCTGAGGCACCACAAGATCAGAACATAATAACTGAATAAATTAATTTATTCATAAGTCTGCTTTTTTTCTGCAGTTGCAAAATAACTGAGACCTCCTTTTCCTGGTATAATAACAAACCATACGGTGCTGGCTAATTCCTTTGTGATTTCCACTAAACCACCTTGTGTATAAGGGCACACTTACTATACACTCAGTGGCCTCTCTTATTAGGTACACCTGTACACCTGCTTGTTAATGCAAATATCTAATCAGCCAATCATGTGGCGGTAACTGGTCTGTTGTTGGGACCAAACATCAGAATTGGGAAGACATGCAACCTAAGTGACTTGAATGTTTGTGGAATGATTGTTGGTGCCAGATGTGGTGGTTTGAGTATCTCAGAAACTGTTGATCTTGTTGGATTTTCATGCACAACAGTCTCTAGAGTTTACAGAGAATGGTGCGAAAAACGAAAAACATCCAGTGAGCTGCAGTTCTGTGGGCAAAAAGAAAACACCCTGTTAATGAGAGAAGTTAGAGGAGAATGGCCAGACTGGTTCAAGCTGACAGGAAGGCGACAGTAACTCAAATAAACACGAGTTACAACAGTGCTATGCAGAAAAGCCTCCCTGAATGCTCACCATGTTGAACCTTAAGGTGACTGGGCTATAGCAGCAGAAAACCACACCGGGTTCCACTCCTGTCGGCAAAGAACAGAAAACTGAGGCTAGAGAGGACAAAGACTCACCAAAACTGGACAGCAGAAGATTGGAAAAACGTTGCCTGGTCTGACGGATCTCGATTTCTTCAGCCACACGCAGATGTTAGGGTCAGAACTGAGAGTAAACAACAACAACAACAACAACAACAACTGGAATCCATGGATCCATCCTGCCTTGTGTCAACGGTTCAGGCTGCTGGTGGTTTGTAATGGTGTGGGGAATTTTTCTTTTCTTGGCAATGTTTTTCTCAAATGCCACAGCCTATATGGAGTATTGTTGCTGACCATGTGCATCCCTTTATGGCCACAGTCTACCCATCTTCTAATGCTTCTACTTCCAGCAGGATAACGCGCCATGTCACAAAGCACACGCCATCTCAAGCTTGTTCCACCAACATGACAACGAGTTCAGTGTACTCCAATGTCCTCCATGGTCACCAGATCTTGATATAATTCAACACCTTCAGGAGGGGGTCTAATGGGTCATTTGCAGCATGAATTTGGAGCCGACAAGTCTGTAGCAACTGCGTGATGCTATTGTGTCAATATTGACCAGAACCTCTAAGGAGTGTTTCCAGCAGCTTGTTAAAGCCATGCCACAAAAAAAAAAGAATTCAGGCTGTTCTGGCGCCAATGGGGTGTCCTACCCAGTATTAAAAAAGGTCTGCCTAATGGAAGTGGCCCCAGTGTGTAGGCTCTACATGGACTAAAGAGTGCCTACTGAAAATTCACTACATGTAAATGTTTTGTATGTTTGAGGTTTTAGAAATGTTCTAACCCCAAAAATGGGTTCTCTTACCAAAAAGAAGCTTGTGATCCTGTGCAGCAGCAGCAAGTGACCCTTTTATATCTTAAAAGTTTGGGAGGAGGATAAATGCAATCTTGCTGTGTAATTAAGTGACAAAATATCTTGACAACATGAAACAGAAATGAGAAAATTAGAATTAATTATGGAATCTCGAAGGGCCAGATCCTCTCTCGCAGTTCTGCATATTTTTGCAGTTTTCAGAAATTTGACTTGCAGAAATGTTGCAGTGTATTCCCCAGCTCTGTGTAACCTGTTACATCAGGATTAATGCATGATTAGAGCTCAGCAGTTTTTGACTAGCAGCAGCCCCTAATGATCAGCTTTAAACTTTACTCATGCTGATTGCATTAGCATTATGTATTCCACTCAGTTTTTATTTGACTAAATTGTGGATTCTTCCGTTTGCTACTGTGTGCCTCTTGAACGCGCTCGGATCCTTGACAGTGTTTTGAAAGAAAAAAAAAAAACACTCCACTGGGTGTAGGTAATACTTGTACTACAAACTCAGGTGTATATTTGTCACCATCAAATCACTGGCTCACTGGCTGCATATTTTTGGAAAGCTTAAGAAAACCAATTCACGATTGCCCTGAAAAAACCAACAGCTGTTTTTATTGCCCAAGAGTGCAGTAAGAGTGGCCAGTGATCAATGGTGTTTAACTGCCTGATCTGTCTCACATTTTTCCAAGAGAGCAATTTCAAAGACTCAAATCATTTTTGAAGAGCCCTCTCCATTGCCTGTATCAAGAGTTTCTCCGGTCTGGGCAGAGATTTAGACAGCTAAAGGCCAGGTCTAACAGGGTAAGAAATTCCTTTATCTCCCACGCCATCAAATTCTTAAAGCCTCATGTGCCAGCTGATGGGTCTTCTTTATAAAACTCTGTGGGTTTACAGTCATGGGTTGGTAATAGTGATGATGTTTTAACTATATATCGGGTTAGATGGTGGATGGCTGAATGTACTCCAGGTTTTATAGTTACTCTTATGTACATTGAACTGTACTGTGACTTTAAGTAGTAGGTTTTAGAATATGTTTTAGACATTACTGTCCTCCAATAAATCCAACCTTCATCAAAGTCATAATGTTCAGTTCTTGTTGAAACTGTTTTAGAGAGGTGTTGATTCATGGTCATTTTGTAGGATGTGGTTTGTGGTGCTGTTGAGGTGTACTGCATTATACAGAGAGGTGTTTCTGTTATTCAGCCTACGCTCATTACACTCAAATTAATAGAAACACCTGTCATTCTATCACCTGGATGCAAGATGAATTTCCCTTTAGGGACAATATAGTCAAAGTTGAAATTTAAGTACAGTCAGGCTCATGTCAATGCCATGTTGCAGGCAAATGGCTCACTGTAGTTGACTGTTGGAGAAAAGTTTATGAATTAGTCACATATGTCAGGTTAAAAAAGGTTTTTAGGATGGACTGCAGTTCCTTGGCGGTTAATTGAGCAAACAGACCACGTACATGTTTCTCAGATGGAAGAACTGAAGAGCCTTAGGACATCATGAATCTTCAGTGGTGTTGGGAAAAACTCTCCCTCTCAGTTCACATCACTCCCTGTTCCCTTAGAATAGCCTTTTTTAAAATTTATATATTTGTACCATCTGTTTCCCGTCCCCGCTCATCCCATTTTTCTGTAACCTTGACATATTATATTATAACTGCCTTTTTGTTTCCAGGTGCTTCTTTCTTATCCGTTCTGCTGAAATGTACCCGTTAGAGCCTTGTGTAAGTTTGCGATTCATTAAACTTTGGAACATCCTGGCTGAACCCTGCTTCTTGTCACTCTCGAGCGCTCGTCATTGCTTCCAGAAATCAACTCTCGAGCCAGTATCTGATGAAATAATCAATCACGACAAGTGGTCTCATGTCACCTGTAGTACTGTAGTGCCATTCAACATACAAAACTGTTCATTTAAATTCCTTGCATGTGGTAATGTACATAGATGTGACAAATCTGTCAGGAATATCAAAACTGATTTTATATATGAAAGCAAATACAAGTCAAGCACAAGAGAGCAAAACAGACTAAAAATAGACACTGGCTGTGCAATTCATGACAACATCCACTTTTAAACATGAACAAAATGATTGGGATCTAAACTAAGTATTTCTTGACCACATGTCTTTACACTGAGTTAGATCACAATGGCACCAACACATTAAGGTCTGTGGATGTCACACTGAGCGAGTCACACAAAGACTCAGTGTGAACACGTGTTTGGAGTGTGTGAGTTTGGCTTCCGCCAAGGGGAAACCTGCCCCCCCGCCAGGCCTTAAAATCTTTGACAGAGAAACTGGGAAGGAGAAGAAAGAGGAAAAGGAGGAGATGCAGTAAAAACCCAAATGTAGACAAATAAATTCAAATGCTCTACAAGAATTTCTATTATTTATCCAGGACATAGTCTCTACATTCCAGAGATATACCACATCTGCTTTGATTTAAAATTCTCAAAGCCAAAACACACAGAAATGAACAATGCTAACTTTTATTGAGCGGGGATGTTGGCTCTGTACATGTGTGCAAAACTGCATCAAATGTATGACACAAAATACAATTCCCACACACATTTATGCAAGTTACTGTTGCAAACTCTTGCTAAACTAATGTTTTGCCAAAGGTTTGTTGTACATTTTTCAACAGCAAACTTTGGCAAACATATGGCAACATCTACACAAAAGTCACAATGAGAAGCCCATTCTCTCATATTTGTCCAATGCATATGTGTGTGAGTAAGCATGTGTGCATGTGTGTCTCTGAGTTAAATTAGTCAGTGGGATTTGTGCCACTCCCGCGGCAGGTCCATATGGCACAGAGCTCAGCTCGAAGGCTGGCTCCACTCATTAACATTCCCCTATCATAGAGGCCAAGGGGAATGCACAAACCAAAGTGTGTGTGTGTCTGTCTGTCCATGTGTGTCTGTCCTCCAAAATCGTGTCCTATCAGCACTATTGCACAGCAGCAGACATCAATGGAACTACTGATACCTTCACACACACACACACACACACACACACACACACACACACACACACACACACACACACACACACACACACAGAGAGAGAGAGAGAGACTGGTTTCGACGTATTTGGTTCTAATGAGAACCTATAAATAAAAGCTAATAGTTTTGGGGATGAATGTAAACATGAGCTAATTTGATGAGGAGCAGAGTGAGAGAGGGGTTGGAGGCAGGATCAATCACCAAATCAGTGAGTTGCATTCCAAAAAGGGTGTCTGCCATATGCTTGCTGCTGAAGAGGCAGCTGCCCCCAAAGCCTCAGATTCCATGTTTTTGTGGTTTTGTGTTCTGGCGCCAGAGTGATTCTGTACTAATTACTATTTTGGAACATGAGGAAAAAGGAGAGAGAGAGACACAGAGATGGAAAGAGGAGGGGGGGGCAGAAAATGAGAGAGAAAACAAAAACAGAATGGAGCAAATGTTCTAACTTTGAAAAATATCAAAATGAGAACAAAGTTATAAATCTATTTGCATCTCTACCATGCAGCTTGCTCACATCAGATGCACACATCCACCTCGAAATGCAGGAAAACTCAGTTAATAGTTAAAAGTTTTAACCTCATGATACGATGAAATTCTTGCTGCTAGCACAAAAACATGTTAAATGTAATTACTCCAGAGTTTTATGAATGTACTTCATAAATGTACAGAGGAAAAAGGAGAGACTGGAGAGAAAAAAACAGAAAGAACTGGTGTTCGAGGTGAGTTCTGAGTTAACACACAGTGTGTATATTGCTAGCTAGCTTACAGCAAATGACTGTTATTTGGTACATTGTGCAGTATGTGTTTATTAAGCAGTCCAACGCAAGGCAAACTTTTGCTTCACTTCCACATTTGGCCTGTCTTTTTGGGCTTTTTGCCCGCCTGCCTTGTCCTCTTGGTTTTGGTTGCCTGTTCTGACTCCCTGCTTTGCAACCAAACCCTACTGAACTTGAACACTGTACAATTTGTTTTTAGTTGACCTGTTTGCCTCCGAGTTGTGCCTGTGAGTCCTCAACCTCTTTCACTGAGCCATTACATTTCCGATGGAAGGACTACACAGATATAGACCATGTCACTGACTTCAATTATGTGACTAAGGGAAGATGCATACGTTTGGATGGATGTTTATGGAGTGCAAACAATAAAGCCTCAAAAGTTAGAATTAGTAAAAAATCATATTAGCTAAGGTGAATCACAAGCAGTCATCACACAGATGACATCGACTTCACAGAAGACGGTGCTTCTCAAAAGGAACCAAAATATATCTGTAACAGTGACTCATTAAAAGTGTTTCTGTGTGTGTTAATGAGCGTATTGGTGGCTTCTCACAGTAGATCATTTAGCTGAGTTCCTACAAAACAACCAGTGACCCAAAAGTTACTGGGGAACTATTTTATAAAATCATTAGAAGTGCTAGGTAGCTGTGCACACTTTAATATAATTTATTCCCATGAGATAAATAACTTGTGCACACAAGATATTGTGGACTTAGAGACTCAGTAAGAAACACAGGGACCATCCTGTCTGGATGCTGCAGAGGAACTGTATCTGCTGCTTAGTATTTAAGCGAAAGACTGTAAGAAATATTTTATGGCACACAGTGGAGGACCCACAAAATCCATTTGTCCAATTGTTCTGTAGCAACTACTGTAGGCCACTCCTCGCCTCTCCCTGCTGTTTCCATCACTTCTTTCCATTCCACTGAGTCCTTTGGGAAAACATGAATCCCAGCATGACATCTTAACACTTACAGTCAGTATAAGAAGTCCAGTCTCTCATAGCGGCTGACCTGTGGGTCACAATATCGCCCACTTCTCATCAGGAACCACCCAAGAGTGCCTCACAGAAAATACCAAGGTCAAGCTCCTCCTATCTCTGGTAAATAGAAATGTTATGGCCTTGTTAGTAACGGCAACTCTCATACAATTCGCATCTCAGACAAGACAGTGAAGAAAAACATCCACACGTGCTTTGGAGATGCTGTAGTGTCATAGCGCTGACATACTTAACTTGCAGTGACGCACATTCTTTGGGGTGCACATAATATAGGACATCGCAACACAGTGGCAAAAATAACAACCCACACACTGACACACACACACACACACACACACACACACACAGAGAGAGAGAGAGAAAGAGATTTGGCTGATCTTTCAAAGCTCACAAGAATCACAAGTTAACATCCGCCTCATTTTGCCTAAAGCTTGTAACAGACTGTGGGATCATTGAAGCCTACAAAAACTTGACACCTTACATATAACAGATATTTCCACCACACACAC